>AFIY01000551.1:0-74754 GCA_000223825.2 Zymoseptoria passerinii SP63
GGCGAGGGAAGTGGGGGTGAAGCATTGGATTGGTGCGCATGATGAGGTGAAGGATACGAGGGGGTTGGGGACGAGGTTTATCAGGAGTAGGGAGGGAGGGTGTGAGGTTGTGATTTTGGGGTGTGGGGGAAGGGGAACGTTTCGGTGATGATGTCGGATGGGGAGGGAGGTGATTTGCCTGGCCGAATTGAGGAAATTCTTGGGAGGCGACATGATATGGATGATTACGATGACCATTTTTCGGATTGTTTTGGATTGTTTTGGCGGGTACAGCACAAGGGTACAGCACAACGTGGGAGGTTTCAAGGAAGACCAGAAACATAGCGAGGCATAGCGATGGGCGTAAACGGATTGGAATTTCTTGGATACCTGGATTGGATACGAATATATATAATAACGAGATACCCTGAATATATGTCTTCGACACACACACACACTCTCTCTCTCTCAACCTGTCAAGTCTTCAACAACGCCTATCTTACCGTTATACGAATGTTCTGAAGACGAGCAAAAACTTTCCGGTGGAAAGAGCACTGCTCAAGAAAAATGTCCATTTTGCCCCGATTTGTCGCCAGGCGCTGCGCAAGTCTACACATTCAATCCGCTCCCGCCCTCAACAGCCAATCCCCCCCCTCCCAACAAAACCCCAAGAAACCGCCCTCTGACTCCGAGGAGGGACCTGAAAATCCTCAATCCCCACCCCTCGAATTATCCCCACAACTCCAACTCGCTCCCATCCCCCGATGCTCCCCAATCGACGTTCCACTGGCGTACAACCCGACCCCACAAATCGTCGCTCCGATGCCGACGATGAGGACGTTCAGCACGAACAGGACGGTGGTGCGCCAGGTTTGAAGATAGCGGGCGTGGTTGAGGTGGAGCCACATGACGCCTGCGATGCCTGGAGTGGGGACGTGCGATGCGTTAGTTTGTGGTCTCTCATGCACGCACACACTGGTCTTGCTCACGGGGATGGATGAATGGAGAAGACGGGGAAGGAAATGGGAAGGATCGCCGGGTGTAGAAGAGAACGAAATGGAAGATGAAGAAGAAAAAACTCACCATAAGCGAACCACGAAACAAACAGCGCAGAAATCAATCCCAACAAATCGTTGAATGTGGGAACACTTTCCGCGATGACGAACGCGACGAGCCACAGGATCCCGATAATGCCCACCCAACTCCCCACCGCGAAGCGCGAGCGCGAGGACATGTGTCGCGTGCCGCGAAAGAGGCGGACGTAGAGGGATTTGGCGGCGACGTGGGCGTAGATGACGCCGGCGATGAGGATCTGCGTCGTTGCCCCCGATTTTTCGTCAGCTCGCTCTCATCCGACGAGGTTTGTGTTGAGAGAGACACATACCGTCGGCAACGCGACCCCATACGCCACCTTCCTCACCCTCTCCTCCGTCGAACCCAACGCCGGCGACGCCACCTCCGGCCCCGCGTACCGATAGATCACCACCGCGGCGAGGAGGTATAGGCCGGTGTCCGTCGCTTGTAGCACGACGAGGGCTTTGGGGAAGTCTTGGGGACGTTTCATTTCGCTGATGAAGGTGAAGAAGGCGAGGTGGCCGGCGTAGGCGAAGATGATGTTGGTGACGGAGAGGAAGGCGGGGGCGAAGGGGATGGTGGTGGTGGGTTGGATGGTGGGGGGGTTGGGGTGGTGGGAGAGGGCGAGGGAGATCATGGTGATGAGGACGGCGGTGAGGATGGAGATGGCGGCTGCGAGGGGAGGGGGAACTGGTCAGTCAAGGGGGATTTCGTCTTTTTTTTGGGCCCCAGGGGTGGGAGTGGATGGAGTTATAAGCAAAGTCGGGAAAATCTCTCACCGACGACGGAGAAGTGCGCGATCCTCTTCATCGTCCTCGGGATCGTGAGCAGGAAGAAGATGACCGTGCCCACCACGCCCCAAATCACCGTACAAGCCGCATGTCCCGTCAGGGCATTCAACGCAATCGTAAACGTCAAGATATGGCTGCCCATGCCAAACACCAGGTTGATGATCAATGCAGCGCCGAACAGTTCTTTTCCGAACCGTCCCAGGAGCACTTCCCCGGCATCCGCCATGTTGTGCACGTGCGGGTACGCGGCTTTGAATTGGCCCAAGACGTAGCCGGTGTAGGTGGTGATGATTCCCAGGCCGAGGATGAGGATGATGCCGGGGACGAGGCCGATGGTGGCGAGGACGGAGGGGAGGGAGAGGATGCCTATGGAGATGGTTTCGGCGATCATGATCTGATGGTGGTGGTGATGGTTAGGTATTCATTGCTTAGCGGCGACGATTGCTTGCGATCTGTAGCCCGACGACGGCTGGGACACACAACAGTCTTGCAAGAGCGGAAGACCGATTGTTTGTTTTTGCCGAATTTGAGACCCTGACTTACCAGACTCGCTTGCCACCATTCCAAGGTGCGATATTTGACTTCAGCTGGAAAGCCCCCGAAAGGAGCGCAGAGGTCAGCGGTTGTTCGTTCAGCTGGTGGAACCCATAGCGACATGGAATTGGACGCTGCAAATCAAGCGTCAAAGAACACAGACATTCTCGTGCAGCGCCCTGTCCCGCCCTGTCGTCCTTACTCACCATCGGCCTCATCTCCAAAAGGTTCTCCGGCGGTATCATACTTGCTCCCCCGACGACGAGCGCTTTCCTCAACATGGCTCGCTTTCTCGGGGTCGACGGACGTCTTGTTGCCGATGCAGTCTTTGTACTCGTCCTGCATGGTGGGCGAAGTCGGTCCCATCTCTATCGTGAGGTCTCCGCGTCGGTGTTGTGTGCTTTCAAATTCGTCCCGGGCGTTCCGTTCGACCGGACGAGGAGGGGGATGGATTTGGGGCCGCTGCAAGTCGTCGAGAAGAAGCTGTGAAGTCGGAATTACTGGGTGCGGAATGACAGGCGTTCCATCGAGACCTTCTCAAAGGGAGGTGTCTCGTTGTTTGTACTGTATTTCTCGATGATGTGAAGGACAAGCATCCGCCCACAGGTCTTAACTTCGACGCCAGTGATGCTTCTACTTACACCGCCGTACAAGCGACATGTTGAACGACTCATCAGGAAGCCAATTCTTTAGGCGATCGACATTGTTACTGCCATGTACAGTAACTACAGTTCGCTTTCGCACGCTCCGGCGTGACGCGATTCGCCGTACGTGCATGACGTATAAATGTTGTCAAGTCGAGATCGATGATCGTGGAGTCGCGGGAAGCTTCACAGCTTCGAACTCTCAGCGAAGCGGATCCCGGGGCTGACATGTGCAAGCTTCGGGGAGTGGTGACTGGTTCGAAGTTTGTCAATATTTCATTCGAATCAAATGTCTGCACTAACATTTGAACACGCTCATTTCCTTGTCCAATGCCCGAATCGATGCCATCGCAATGCAACTTCTCAAATTCCAGAAAGTGCTCACATTTGATCAGTACTGCAGCTTCTTGATCTTGTCGCTATCGACCTGGATGCCCGGCTTGGTATACGAGCAGTACGCGTCTTTGATGCTCACGACCTCGTATGTACCCTCCTGGTTGGCCCATACGCGCATACTGTGCTCGTGGCTGACCTCGCTGCGCATATCCAAGATGACGCCCTTCTTCCCGTGCTTGTCCGTGTTTGAGCTGCGGGTGTAGGTGAATTCGAACGGCGGTGTGCCGCCAAAGTCGAACAGGATCTCCGCCTGGCCGCCTTCGTGAATGTCGACGTAACTGTCTTTACCGCGAGATACACGTACTGATGGCATGCCATTGATTTGTTTGACAATGTGCGCCGTTGCCTTGCATGATGATGCGGAATCTTGGAGGCCAGTGATGATGAAGGTGCCGGGCTTCTCTGCCAGACGGCGGAAAGTGTTGCCGTTGGAGACGGTCGCTTTGCGCGCAACGCCTTCAAAGGTGTAGAAGACTTGGAAAGGCGCTATTCCGGAGAGAGCAAAATTAATGCGCTCCCCAACGCAGTAGTTCGCTTGTGTCTCGAGTGGAGTAATGGTCGGTGCATCATGGACGGAGATCTGCACACGAGGTGTGGTGCTGTCGAGGCTGCGTGTGCAGCCGCGGGCATCGCTAACGCGTCGAAGAGACACGGCCGACTTGCCCAGCTGTAGACGAGAATGAGGAACGCGGATGTCGTGGGTGTTGGAAGCAATATTGTTGTATGAGACGAGCTCGGCTTTGATCGTGCCATGATGCTTGATCTCGACTTCCAGCTCGAATGGTGGTTGGCCCGACAGCTTGACAGGGATGACCTCCTCGCCGTCCGATTCCACGGAACAGAAACTGTAGCTCTTGCCAGGTGTTTTGAACGCTGCGGATGGTCGAGAGTTGACCTTTTGCTGGACAGTGATCGGCGTGAAGTGTTTCGCATTGTTCTCGTAGTTGGCATCCTCCAATTTTGTGAATTTGTATTCGTACATTCCAGCTTGTGAGGTCTCCATGCGCAGCGATGCTACACCGAGGGCTGCTCGTAGCTCCTTGTTCTTGGGTGTGGCAACGCCGTGCTCTGGTTTGACTGACTGCACGTAGCTCATCTGGTAAGGTGGCGCACCTTTGAACAAGACTTCAATGGCAGATTCCTCTCCCTCGCAGACGTCAGCTTTGACAAAGGTATTGCCCTTTTGGCTCTTGACCTCATTCGGTGCAATGCGGAGCTCCGGTCGTGCGATCCAGCTGACCTTAAACTCGTCTGCAGATTCGTCTACAACACCCGGACAGGATGCATCGGAGAGATCGACGAGCCGATAAGTACCTTCCCGGCCCACAACGATCTTATCATTGGGATTGGAGGCCTTCAAAATCTTCTCATGTCCATCCGTGTCCAAGTACTTCAATGTCCACGGTCCTTCCCCAACTAGCCGTAGAGGTAGGTGGACCTGCTTGCCTTCGAGAGTTTTGATGTCGCGGCTACCCTCAATCTGCCCAAAGCCGACCTTGGGTTTCTGGTGCCGAACAGTGAATTTCGCCTCCTCCTGCAGCGGCTCCTTGCAGCCCATCTTATCGGCGACACTTACCAGTCCAAGCATGTACTCGCCGCCATCGCGCAGAGGCTGGGTCTCCAGAATGACGGAATCGGTTGTGATATCCTTCATGTTGAGCTTCTTACGCTTTCCATTATGGACAAGCTCGTAGTCCAATTCGAACGGTGGCTCGCCCGTAAGCGCGACTTCGAATGAAGTTTGTCGATCAATGCAGGTCGTCCGCTTGCCTTTGCTGACGAGCTTGGCATTTGCCAGAGGCTTGACATCTTGTTCGAGTATCTTTGCGTGTATTGGCTGCCTCGTGTACACGGCGTCGGTAACTTCAAGGAACTCGTATATGTACGAGCCCGATTGCGGAGGCTTCAGGTCGAGATGACCTCGATGGGTGTATAGTGTATGGTACAACTCGTCATGATGGATCCCGTTGGAAACGCGATACTTGATCTCGAAGGGTGGGGTTCCGACCAGATCGAGCTCGACGTGTAGACCGATTGGACGTCCGGCACATTGATCATGAATCTCCGTCCCGGCAATTGCAAGTCGAGGCTCAGGCGGATTCTCAAGCAAGCACGAAGCAGGCTCAAGAATCTCTCCACTGCAAAATTCCGTAGAGACTGCAGCCAAAGTGTAAAATCCGGGCTCCCGGAACTCCATTGAATCTTTGTTGCTCTTCAACTCCACTTTTCGAGTCTGCTTTGCAAGACCATGCTCGCCTGTAGTCGGCATCGTATCTTGTGGGCTGAAGGTTATTTCAATCTTGTGAGCGACATTGGCGAGCTCTGTCTTCCCACTCGAGCCGAAGCGGAGAGGAAAGGTCTTGGGACGACCTTTGGCCACCTGCAAGGGCTGCTGCGGGCTGCATCCGTCAAAGAAGATACTGGGGCGCTCGTGGACTTGAATGACCTGGTGTAGCGAGGGATGCGCTGGCCGATGCTCTTGGTCGTTTTCGGCATACTTGACCACGTTTCCGAACCCATCGACAACCTCTTCAATGGCATACGCCCACTTTCCCGCGCTGCCCAATCCTTCGTTCAGTGGCACTGTGACGCTATGAGACCTCGCCCATTCGGTGTCTATTCTGTTCGGCACAACCAGCGCACCCTGTGCTTGACGCATGAGTGGCGATACCAGATCCTCTGGCTGAATGTTCTCAAATGTCGCTGCTTGAGTCACCTTGTTCACGACTTTGCGATACTTGACTTTCATCGGTGGCGTACCAGTCACCTCGATCTCGATATCTGAGAGGTCTCCTGTACATCGGTTTGCAGCGGACGGCTTCATAACGACTTTGGGACAGGGCACAACCACCGTGTGCGCAAAGTTTTTCCGTGACACTTCCAAGTTGGTCTCGTCGACGACCTTCTCCAGCAAATAAACGCCCGGCTTCTTCACTGGGTAGTATAGAGTCTTGGGTTCGTTGGGGTTCTCGCTGTACGACAGTAATCGTGACGCCTCCTTGTGCATGGACTTGAGTTGGGATTTGCTGATGTGCAAGGTCTCGTTTGCTTGCGTGTTCAGATCAACACGCAAGATGTCAATCGCAATCGGATTCGTAGCGTTGATCATGATCGGTAGTCGGGCGTCATGGCGCGACCCGTCCAGACAAAAGGATTGTCTCTCGGGGTTCAGCACAGCAGAGCCCTCAGGGAGGATGTGAATGATCTGTCGACCGAGGATCAAGGATTCGTTGAACTTGATCGTGTTGGGATTGACGTTGTGTTCGTCCACGGCGGTTTCGGATGCTCCAAAAAGTCCCGTCCAAACAACCGCAAGTCCAGCACCTAGAGGTATAGGGATTCGGAACATGAGCATCGCATCCGCAGCAGCATGCGCCGCGAATATCAGACTCATGGCGATCGGACTCCATTCCAACCAAGGTATCCTCAGGCCCGGCAGCCCAAACAAGAACACTCCATCTATTGCGACCCATTTCATAAACAGCCAAAGACTTTGCTCTTCAGCATCCCGCAATCCTACAAAGTCGTACAGCCTCCAAGTACATAGTGCCACCCAAAACGCGACCGCATAGAGTCTTTGTGAAGGCGCGTCTATGATTGTCTCCGGTATGAGTGGTTCCGTCGAAGAGGGAGATGTTGTTGTTCTGAGGGTCGCTATTTGTGGCAGCGGTTTTGCCTGTCGAACTGGGGATCGTCCGCCGAATTGCGGTCGAGGTATGCGATCTCGGGGGTTCCGCGATTCTCGATATTGTGGTTGACCTTGTTGTGGAGTGGCCGGAAATGCGCTTCTAAGGCGCGGAGTGCCTTCCATCGCTACCTGTATCTCATCTCATGTGCCAGTACGTCGAGTCTTTCGGGGTTGCTTCGTCGCGGCGTTTGGAGGTTCGTCGAATCAAGAGCCGTGGATGGGATTAAAGCGTTGTGGGGAAACCGTCGGGTGAGGTCGTTGGTGAAAGTTGACAAGATGGTCGATCAAATCGCGAAGTGAATGTTTCTTTGGTTTCGAACGCGTCGAGAAGTTGATGCCTCAGGCTTCATCGCGGCCTGTAACTTGTTCCAACCTTTGCAGCACCAAACATTGACGGCTCAACTCGCACAATGTTACAAGCAAACTGCAGTCCGTCACACAAAGGCGCTTGCGTGGTCGAACGTCAATGGCACTTCTTCGATCATAAGGTTGTCTTCTCCCGACTCGATTATTTCACTTCATCTCACTTTCATCTCACCCCTGCGGAGCGAAGCGATCAACACGACTCGACAATCAGCAGCCATGCCACCGAAGAAAGGCAAAAAGCGGAAAACCTCCAATGCTACTGGTGAAAGCGGCGCAAATGGCGCAAACGGCTCAGATGCCCTGGTCTTGCCCGATCGCGAATCATGGTCAGGATGGGTTGAAGTTGAGAACGAACCGGTGAGTCGCCAGCTTCAGAATGATGAGATCTATTGCTAACCTCAAGTAGGCGCACTTCACAATCATGCTCCGACAAATGGGTGTGCAGGGGCTCCAAGCAGTGGAAGTCTTGGACATCCCATACGCTTTGGCCCTGCCGTAAGCCTGAATGCTTCTCGATGATCGTTTCGTCCTGCTGACATATCACAGACGACCCGTCTTCGGCCTCATCTTCTTATTTCGATACAGAGATGAAGACGCGAGAAAAGATGGCAACGAGAAGGACTCCAGCCACGTGTGGTTTGCAAATCAAGTCCCGGATTACGCTTGTGCTTCACTAGCACTGCTCAGCATTGTCAACAACATTGAAGCTTCGGAATATCCGTTTTTCAAGCTGGGAAAACAACTGAGCGACTTCAAAGAATTCACCAAAAACATGGATCCTCTTACAAGAGGCGATACTGTCGACAACTTCGACTTTGTCAAGCGCATTCACAACTCGTTCGCCTCGCAGAATGACTTTATGAACGCGGACGCCATCGCGAAGGACAAGTTCAACAAGTATAAGAAGAAGGTAGCAGCCGCCAAGGGCCGTGAGACCAAAGCATTGAACAAAGCAGAGAAAGCTTCGATCATGGAAGACCGCGTTAGCGGACCATCGACCACGAAAGTAAGGACCACAGGCAGACAGCGCAAGCAACCGACGCTCGACCTCGACGACATTGAAGAAGACGCTTCACCGAAACCGAAGGATTCAGCACCGTCAAAAGCGTCGAATGGCGTCTCTGACACTCATCCAGATGCGATTTACGACTCCGAGACGAAGGCAAACGGCGACGTCACAACGGCTACGAGTAACGGAGAGAACGGCTCAGCGCCTCGTCGTTCTGGCCGTTCACGTAGGCCTGTACAGCACAAGGACATTGTCAATGACGTTATCGAAGACGACGACGGTAACGGACATCACTTTGTTGCATACGTGCCTGTCGGCGATCATGTCTGGATGCTTGATGGTCTGAACAGCTTTCCACAAGATCTGGGCTGCTTCAAGTTTGGCCAAGATGGCGGGACCGGAGAGTGGATGGACGTCGCCGCAACCGATCTCATGATTCGGATGATCAAAGGTGGCGACGATTACAGCTGCATGGCCATCATTAAAGACCCTGTGGAGCAAGAAAAAGCAAAGCTGGCGGAGAATGTGAAGACTCTACAAGCAATCAATGCGCAGCTCGATGTCCTGGATGGGGACTGGAGGTCAATGGACGGCGGAGAGACGAAGAAAGAAGTTGTTACCGGGATCTCCGAGACTTTTGGTCTCTCACAGGGGGATGTCGACAACGCGGACCTGCCCAACAGTGTAAAAGACAAGATTGCGAGTAACGATGACATTATCGCTCTGCTGAATCACCGACAAGACATAATCAAGAAGCAGGCCGGCATTCGCATGGATGCGCTCCAAGCACTGAGGACGTCGGAAGATCTCGATACGGACGGCGTCCATCTGCGACACGACTATGACAACTTTGTGCGGAGCTGGGTCAGCGCTCTGGCTGGAGAGGGGTTGCTTGCGGATCTGGTGGCTGGATGAAAGGGGCCGTCGCAATGCCGGCACGCCACAGGCAAAGAACCACGATTTCACTTGTGCTTCCGGCCAGAGATGACAAGTATTCAAAATCCCTAACCTCGAGTTGCAAGATTCTGCAACTTCGATCGAACTCGGGTTCCGCAGGCAAGAGCTGATCAGCTAGCAGATCGTCGCTGGCCAGGGCCTAGGATCGACAAGTCGTGAGGTGGTGCAGGGCATCCAACAGAAGGACTTGATGATCCCCAGCGAAAAATGCTGTCTCGCTGACCAGCAGCATGGTCTCAGTACGAGCATGCCTCGCCTTGATCCGCGGACCAGCTATGTTGACTCGATCCATAGTGCACTATGCCAAACATCTGAAAACTCGTGACCCCATGCCTCCGTGCCTCCGTGCGAGTGTATCTGCCACCGGCTCTCGAGATCATGCACCGATTGCTAATTCCAACACCATTCGGCGCGTTGTCTCCATCTCGATGACGGATTCATGAGGTGTCTTGACACAATCACAGATATCATAAATATCATCATCATCAATCCCACGCCTCAAGCATCACCTCAAGATGTGTATCCGAACCGAATACCGCTATGCAAACTGCAGCCACGTCACAGATCCAGCTCCAGGCTGTACCAATCTCTCGGCTAAAGGCCAAGGAGCCCAGTCCAGCGGCGCCATCGATGCCCGGCGCTCGAAACTGCGTTGGGTCAACCTCTGCGGGAAGGCGAGATCAGAAGGCGCAGCTACGTGCCCTGTGGCTTGGTCCGACGAGGTTACGTTGTGAGTGTAGCTGACGTCGTTGATCGGTTTGGTATACTGACTCTGTCCAGGACAGGCAACTGTCCTTCGTGTGCACGGTTGGAAGTTCATGTAACAGTGAAGAAAGACACGGACGCTCCTGGGACGCAAAATGCACGACTGAAGGCCCTGCTGCGTGTTCCCCATCAGACTGTTCGCGTGCGAGATGGAGTGCGGACGAAGTACATCGTGGTGCCTGTTTGAGGAAGACAGCACCGGCTTTGGCATCGATCGCGCCTGACGACGAGACTGCTGGGGCAGTCCTTACCTTCGCATCAGGAGTGTCTGCTTTGAGAGCGTTGTCGAGATAGAGTACATGATCATCGAATCGAGGGGTCGGAGCCTCCAGCCGTTCGCAAGCTTCTCATCTGTAGTTACAGCTTTGCCAATGTGCTAACGTTCCTTCTGCCCTATACCTAGGTGCTGTTAGAGGGATCGGTCAACCGGCATGTCGTTGATGAACGGGTTAGAACTATAGGGCAGGCACAGGGGTAGAGACCGTCGCTAGCGCGGAGCTTGTCCATCTGAGAGTGGAGATGCCGCGTGACGTGTGTGAATGCGGTGAGATACACCCCTCTCCAAAGTGATCGTTTGTTGCCTTTCATTCAATGAACAACTATCTTCTGCACGAGACGAGGTCCATAGAATCAGACAGCTGCTTGTGTAAAGAACTAGCCCAAATCTACGAGATTCACACCAGTTCTTCAACGCTGCCAGAATCAGCAGGACCAACATTCGAATCACCTATCGCTTTCCCGAACAGCGCCCGAATAGCTGTCCGGCGGCCTTTGCGCGTGACCAGGTCGATCTATATATCGCCCGCGACCGCCTTTCAAAACTTTCCCTAAACTTTCCCTACACATACAACCCGAGCGAGGAAGTGTCAATACGAAACGATCTCGGACAATCTGCACCATCCTCAAAAAATGGGGGACTTCCTTGCCAACCTCTGGGGCTCCGTCTTCACGCCCGGCACCACACCGACACTCCTAATCGCAACCAACGTGACCTTCGCCTCGCTACAGCTTCTCCTCGGCGGGCTCCTGGTAGCAACCTACAGCATCCACTTCGCCATCCTGAGCTTCCTCTGCGGCGGGCTATGGTACAGCATCAACTGGTTCGCCCGGGAACTACAACAAGCAAACATCGCCGAAGCGGAAGCAGATCGGCTACGAAAGAGAAACAAGGCGGAGAGTGAGTGGAGAGCTACGGGAGAGGTCGGGGACAGTGCGGATGATGAGGGCGAGGATACGGAGGTGGAGGGCTTGAGGGAGAGTATGGACAACATATCGCCGGAGAAAGTGCCAGCGTGGGCGGAGAAGCAGGTCGCTCAGGCGAAGGCGAAGAAAGGGCTTCAGACGGAGACATCGGGTGCGCAGGCGGGTGCGGAGGCGAGCGATGCGAGGCTGAGACGAGGGGACCCGGGCAATGTCAGTTCGAGTGACCTCAGTACGGATAGCGAGTGGGAGAAGGTGGATAACGGGCAATGATAGTGTATCTATGTCGGTCTGGGAGTCTTCAACGAATGAACGAATGGACAGGACGAGGTCTTGCTGGTGCAGTAATCGCTGCAAGTGGTTGGAGTGGTAGAATTGTGCCATCATATCATAAAAAATTGGTCCATAGGTACATACGACCACAGATAGATATCCGTAGTGTTGTATGTTTTTGACTTTTTTTTGTGTGGACCCACCCACGACAGTTTGAGGCGGCTAGCCAGTGCTGGTTATCGGCCTATTGATCGATACATGCATCTGCGACTCTCCTGACGTAGTCCCAACTTTTCCTCACGACGCCTACATCGATGGGAAAAACGAGTGGTGGTTTTGGGGTGAGCATGGTTTTGCGCGCACACAGCCCGGGCCGGGCATTCAGACATTGAATTGAGCTCCTCGAGGAGATCTTGATCTCAAGAACGCCGCCGCCATGTATTGCAGTTTTCAAACCCTGATCCGCCTCTCTCGCGCTCCTCCGTGTTCGATCTAGCATGATCTTCAACGCAACTTCCCTTGACGACAACTCGTCCGTAAGTCCAGACAATCCTGTCAAGCCTGACGACTTCACTACTACTCGGCCATTTCCGAGCCCAATACATCGGATGTCCAGGCTGTAGCACCTGGGCTAAGAGTTCGGGCTCTCTGGTAAAATGTGCAACGAGATCTCTGAAGCGGACGCCATGCTCGCCGTGGATCTCGAAGAATTTGTTAATCGAGGGTTGATAATGACATCTAAGCCCAAAGCGGATGCTTTTCTGCGGCGGCTGCGTCAAGAACATCTCACACGCTAGAGGTAATGAAGCGCAAAGTTCGTAGTCCTCAAGCAGTATCCAGAAGTCGCTGCCACGATATGGACGGTAGTAGCCGTGCCGGTGGCATGCTGCGCGATGATGGTGACGATGCAGGATCGTGGTCCTCGTTGATTGAGCTCCTTGTACGTCGGGTCGACAATGTCGAGGGCGCGGAACGCAGCGGCGTCGTCTGGGTCGTGCGAGAGGAAAGGATAGGACATATCGGGCCGCTTGTAGGGATATCCTCGTGTCTCTGTGAATTCATTCGGGGTGGAGTACAGAAGGACGCCCTCGAAAGCTTCGTCTCGAGCGACCATGCTTAGCGCTGAGCATGTGGATTGCTCGAGCATCACAGCGTTCCAGGCTTCACGCGTTACGCCGCGGAAGACGAGCAGAGAGGTTGCATTTGCGGTGCTTACGCATGACCTGCTGGATGACATTGGATCGGGCCGGTGATTTGCTATCAATGCTTTGCAAAACAGAGAACAGAGGTCAGGGTCGCGAAAGAAGCGTACGGCGGCAGTCTTGAGTTCGGCATCATTCGACCTTGCGTCGCCAGGTTGGGAGCTCATCACTGTCTGATGCGAGAGATCTTGAATGAGTCTGGAGAGTCGCAAGCCGCGCGAGGGAGGGAATTGAAGGGGTCAGGAGCTATGAGACCGTGAGGCCTCGAGAAAAAGGCTCTCACATGTAGAGGGACTTGCGAGGAACCCTCACCAATCCCGCTGAGCTTAGAGGAAGGATTCGCTGCCGACGTGAACTCGGCAGTAGGGGCATCTCAGCAAGGACAATTGACTTGCCTATCAGCAATCCGTAGTGTGTATGAGGAGCTCGACATTGAGTACAGCTTCAACTGTCGGGCACCGGGCTGTCCCAAATGGCCTCACTGAGGTGTGACTTGATGTCGGCGTGAGGAAGTGAGTGAGGGGCAAGTTAACTTGAACTGTTCTTGCCTCAGGCAGCAACGCTCCTAGCGCGGTTTGGCCGTGGACTTTTGAACTTCAGACTTCAGACTTTCCGATCGCGGTTGGAGAACACATTGCGCGTCCATCTGTCTACGAACCTGCTACATTGTTCCGTCGAAAACTTTCAAACTCGAACTACACGCGCTCCTGCGCCGAACTGCCAAGATGAAGCTCGTCAGGTAAGCCGCCCACATGATCCCAGGCTTCGCGACTCCGGCGCAATGCTGAACGAGACCTCGAAGGCTACAAATCACAGAGCCTGGCTGACCGGCATCCACAGATTCTTGATGAAGTGTACGAACGAGACGGTCACGATTGAGCTCAAGACTGGTAAGAGCGACGATAGCCTACCATGCATTGCGTAACGGCGAGAGCTCACACTGCAACAGGAACCATTGTGCAAGGCACAATCGCATCCATCTCCCCACAGATGAACACCAACCTCCGAAACGCAAAGATGACTCCCAGAGGCGGCTCGCAAATCTCGCTCGAACACGTCAGCATTCGCGGAAGTGAGATCAGATACTACATCCTGCCTGATTCGTTACCCCTCGACACACTTCTCATCGATGATACGCCAAAGCCGAAGAACAAGGCGAGAAAGGAGCAGGATAAGAGCGCTGGTGTCGGTGGTCGTGGAGGTGGACGTGGTGGGGCGGTCGGGGTGGTGGCCGTGGTAGAGGACGAGGTGGTGGACGTGGGTTCTAAGCAGGCTTGGGTGTATGGTACATTGAGACAGGGCTCCTCGCCATGACTGGGCCACCTGGAGTTGCGGCGCTTGAGATTGTACACGGTTGGGTCAAAAGGTGGTGCAGTGTAACCTGAAAATTATTGCGGCGCAAAGAGCACGTTCGGCCTGGCTGTTGCTCCATCGATGAAGCTGGATATTCCGGGCGGATCGAACAGATGATCATGTATGATTATTAACCTGAGCTCCGGCGTCTGCGCAAGATTTCAATCGAAGTTTCAAGTGAGAATTGCGGTGAAAATCAAGCACATGGTTGCAAACGAAAGTGAATTGAGTGTTTCAGAAAGGTCTAGATCGCTTACGGGTCCGGCGACCAACAACAATTCTCTCTCACTCTCATGCAAACACCAAAGACTCGACTTGCTTAAACCATCAAATCATTCACAGAAACAACAACAACCATTCACCATCACGAAGCACGATGGCTCCCATCAACGAGAAAGATGTTCGCGTTCTCGCCACCGCCTGGGGCGTTTGCGCCTCTGAGCAACCCAAGGTACGCAAGTCACCTTATCTGTGCATCATTGCGCGCAGCAGCATTGTTCACTGACATACCCAGATCGACTATGCGAAGTTGGCCGAGCTTCTCGGTTACAAGACCGCAGCGTCTGCCACCACCGCCTACCACAACTCGCGCAAGAAGTTCTTCGCTGACGGCGCAACAATCGCAACCGGCGACGCTACGCCTGCCGCTCCAAAGACTCCCAAGTCGACCGGCAAGAAGCGCCCCGTCGCGGAGGAGGATGGTGACACGCCTACCGCTGAGACTGGCTCGGCGAAGAAGCGCGCTCGCAAGAACAAGGCTCAAATTGCTGAGGAAGCTTCGGCTGCCGCCGCGACTCCTGGCGACGAGGACGATGATGAGGATCTGGTTAAGGCTGAGGTGAACGACGATCTCGCCAATGACTCTGCTGTTGGTTCTGAGGATGATGGCATCAAGGTTGAGGTGTCGAAGGATGAAGATTAAGCCTACCATGTTCTCGGAGGGAATGGACGCGATCGAGGCGACATACTGCTGGCTTATGCATGTAGCGACCATGCAGTAAAGTGCACAGCGTCAAGTTTGGCTTTTGACATGGTCGAGCAAGTTGGCTGAAGTGCTGGTGCAAATCATCTGAGCGAGTGAATTCAGCGGGAGCTTTGGTGCTGTTCCAGATGCCAGTCCGTGTAAGTAGAATTCACATGTTTCTTGTCTGAGGTTACTCCACTTCACGCGCGACCTGAGCTTGAAACGAGTACAAAGACTGCAGAATATCATACTTCATCCCGCTTGGGACTTCATCCTCTTCTTGATCTTCATCATCCTCTTGAACATCATTCACCATCCTCGACATGTCACCGACAACAGTACACACATCAGCGCAGTACCAGTAACAAGCCACGAACCAACAACAACACCGCGCATACCACCAAATATGTCTGTCCCCAACCTGAGGCCAGCCGATCTGAAAGTCCTGGCTTTCGCCTGGCAGTGCTTCACCGAGATGCCAAAGGTAACATGCCCACCCTCTCCATGCTCGAACATATACTCAATCAAAACTGACACTTTCCGCAACATCAGGTCGACTACGCCAAGCTCGCTCAAGTGGGCGGCTACAAGACCGCCGCATCCGCCAACGCCTGCTACCTGTCCGCGCGCAAGAAGTTGCTATCCGGGCTTGACGCCGGTGGCGATGGCAGCGACGGCGGTGCAGTCACTCCCATTACCCCAAGATCCACTGGCAAGAAGCGCGGCCCCGCTGACGAGAAGGGAACCCCAACTACGGGTGCGAAGAAGAAGCGTCGTAGCAAGGCCGAGATGGCGGCCGCTGCTGCCGCCGCCGCTGGCGACGAAGACGACGAGGAGAGCATAGGCGCCGACAAGGAGGAGATGAAGAGTGAGAACGCCGACGACGTTACGAAGCTGCTCGAGGATGCTCAGGAGGCTCTTGCTGAAGGGGAGGAGAAGATCAAGGGTGAGATGGACGATGAATGGGGGAGTGGAGATCGTACCAGCGGCGCGCAGAGCGGAGGACGATGAGCGCTTACGATTTTGAGAGCCCTTGATCCCTCGATCAGGTCCGGCTGCCTTGCCATGCAGAATTGTCCCCTTGCGGTGAGGAACGGTCATCTTGCGAAGTGACCTTGTTGTTTTCAAGATGAATAATGTCTCTGCTATGATACGAGCAGTTGAAGTTGAGATTGGAGAAGCCATGACAATACTTTACCAACACCAATACACCTTTATTGCCCCGCGTGCCTGTGTCTATTCATCACGTGTTCCCATATGCAACTCCTCACGACATATTGCTCTGAATCGCAAGTCCAGCTCATCCATCGGTGCCGAGCCCCAATTCCAAATTTGTGTACCTGAAAAGCGAATTCGAGGTTCGCAGAAGCACTACCTTCCTCACAAACTAACCGTGTAAGGTTCTTGATAGGCCTCTCAGACCCAATAGCATTTCCAGACCCATATCAGGGTAGTTCATCGGAGGTAGCAGCAGGGACTTAGGCAAAGGACTCCGAGCAATTATCGAGAGAATAATCTGCGTGCGTTGTGAACTTGAGGAAGGGGCGCCGTGGCTATTCTGCGTGCAGGCACATGTTCTAGCGCTCGAGATGATGCGATCTGGAAAGCACTATCAAATATTTGCTTGTTCGACTGGTTCAGCCATTCCATTGAACGGTTGACGACTGACGAGTCACGATTGACGATTCACAATTGAAGGTGATGTCACAAACTGTCTAGAAAGACCCTGTCTGCACTCGAAATATCCGAGCGGAGTCAAGACCGGGAACCCCTGCTTCCTTCTTCCGACTCCAGGTCTCTATTTTTCGCACACTTTCTACATATTTGATGAGTTGCACTGCAGGGCCCCCGCAAGAGAGCGTCGCATCGCATGGATGTCTGGCTTGGACCATTGGTTCCACGTTCTTGAGCTCAAGGCATCGCTTCGGCCGTGGCTCCGCTCTGTGTAGCCCTTTGCAGGACGTGGGTGCTGAACTCTTACCAAGCGACCAGGGCGGGAGTGGAAGCAGAGATGTGACAACTATACTGATCATCGAGCATGGGTTCATCGAGGACGAAAGTACTTGGCCGGTTCCATCTCGCAGGAAGTCGTCTGGCTCTTGAATTTGTGACAGGACTAATCCCGCACAATCACCTTGAATAGCTTCACGGAACGCACCAATCTTGTGGCACTCCAGATTGAAAGCAACTCGGTTTCTGGGGCCTTTCAAGTTTCGGGACGCGCGACAGCAACTCGGCACAGCAATATGGAGCCCTCGCAACAAGGCCGGCAAGGGTCGACAACCCAGGACATCGATCCTAGGCTAGCACGAAAACGTGTTTCTCGAGCAGTGAGTCGAGCAGCCACCGCTACCCAGCCATTGCACGGCAGCTGACAAGATTCTAGTGCGATCAATGTCGAAGGATAAAAGCACGTTGCGACGGACAGACGAATTGCAGCGCTTGTAGACGAATAGGGTACGCTGATCAGTATTGCTCCTGGAGTAGAGACGGAGCTGACTTTGATTGCAGGCTGTCATGTTCTTACGGACAAGCAGTAAAGCAGGCGCGAGGGCCAGCGTACGTCGCCCACCTCGAGTCGAACGTTGCGAGCTTATCTCGGCAGGTCGAGGACCTCGAATTCGAAGCTCGAAATCGAGCGACTGATGGTATCTCACCTACTTCCTCCTCGACCGCATACGTGGGTGATAGTTCGTCGGATCAAACAGGACCTGCGGCTGAGTCCATCAGCTCCGCACAATCAGCTCCGCGCAGCCTGCCTTCATCCGCAGGACGCAAGCCCGAGCAGACCACATCACTCATCGAGACCGTCACGAAAGAGCCCCGAGGAAAAGCGTTCGGCATCGACTTGCTCCGGCAGCTTTGCAATTTCTGCTTCGACCTTCCACGACCCGGTGGATCTCAGCGACAGGACTCTGCGTTGAAGATCATGCAAGCTTTAGACGCCCCATTCAGGCTCGATGGCTTCCCGAGCGGTGGTGCAGGGCAGCCGGTACTCCCTCAAAAGGACCGCTTGGTAGCATGGATTGAGCTGGCGTTTCAAGAAGCATTGCCTCTATGGCGCTTCGTGGAGAAGTCGCAGATCGAGGCCATATTGTATCGTCTGTACAACACAACTGGCAGCGATACAGGAGATTCGGACAGAGACGATCTAGCATTGATATATGCTCTGATCGCTCTCGGACAGCGCTTCGAGATCACCGGGAGCATGGCCGCAGAGCACAACATGCAGGGGTAGGCTTTTCCTTGTGATGTTACTGGACTGGAGAACTGACATTCTGCAGTCTATTATACTTTGCCGCAGCTCGAGATGCGGTTCCAATGAGTGACTGCGAGAGAAGTCTGTCGGCGATACAAACAACGCTCTGTCTGGCCATGTACCTCAAATCCGTGTCAGCACAAACTCGATTCCACGCATACGTAAGCGCAGCAGCGAGCGGCGCATTGCGTATGGGACTGCACGAAGTAATTCCCGGATTTTCCCAAGAAGAGCTCGTGACGCGACAGAGAGTTTGGGCCGCCATCCGCACGATGGATGTGTATGCTGCGAGCGGCCTTGGTCTTCCAAGCCACTTCCCAGGCGTGGTCGACAATGCGCCTCTCGCGGGGACTGTTCAGGTAGGCACGGACTTCGAGCTGATGCTCGCCGACGCGCATTACAAGCTCGCCGGCGTCGTCCACCGTTCCGTGGACAGAATGTATCGTAGGAGGACATCGGTGTCCGCGTCCGGCGCACCATCGTTCGGAGTGCCGGCGAAGTGGCTCCACGAAATCAGCGAGGAGCTCGAGACGTGGGCGTACAACTGCTCCTTTATCAACGGCGGGCTGGGAAGCATGGACCGGCCAGTGGATGGCCTCAATCCTGCTTCCTTCCAACCGCTCACGACTCTAAGCAGATCGCAACTTCTCCTTTGCTACGCGCATCGTCATGCCGAATTGCTCGTGTACACGCCGTTTGTGCATCACCTGGCGCAACCTTCAACGGATCGAAAGTCGGAAGCCTACGCATTCGGTACCAAATTTGTGCAAGCCGCTCTGGGCGCAGTCAGTATAGCCGGCGAACTCCAGCGGCGGTACCAATTCAACGAAGCATATTTCAATGCCGTGGAGGTGCTCGTGTACGCCCACATGGTGCTGTTGGTCGTGGAGCTGGGAAGTTCCGACGGCGACTTGTTGAGAGACGCTGTTGCGGCGAATCGGCGCGCGAAAGACTTGTTGATGGATTTGGCACTGCAGAGTACGACCGCGTCTGAGTGCCTGGATGCGTTGGCGGTATGTTTGCTCGAAATTTGTAAAGGCGTGACTTTGCTGACTGTGCTCTTAGCCGTTATATCTACCAGGCGAAAGATCATCCCACGAAGGCGGGACAGTGGGAGACGTCGCTACGGACCACACCATGGCGGACGGGTCGGGTGGTTTCGGCACACTCGCGCCGGGCAGTTTGAGTCTGTGGTAGTAGACGGCAGATCAGTCAATAAGCTGATGATGGTGCCATTCCAGGGTCGCTGGATACTCCTCCACAACAAACGAGTCTACGATAGCGATTGCTGCATCGATCTATCCTGTCAAACAGATGAAAAGTTGAGCAGGACACTGAGACGTCGCGGCGAGAAGATGGCCGTGTACCGCCAGAGATACCACTGTACTAGCGGCCTTCGGTGCAAAAGACCTGTGGCAATGTCGCGGATGACACGAGGCTTGAGATAGCGTCATATAGGAGACCGCTAATGGACGCAACGCAGTCAAACGCCCGCCGCTAGGTATGGCACACCACCTTCACACGCATCAACAACGGCGTCCCACCCCCTACGTCCCTCCGGACGACCCGGCCGGGATGAGGGAGTCGGGAGTTGGGGTCTCGGGGTTGATGGTGTGGATTGGAAATCGTTGGTGGGTGGCGAGAAAACCGAGGGCGGCTCTTACTGGGCCTTTAGTTGAGGTTCCGGCGTGGATGTTGATTGTGGAAGGTCTGGAGCGGTGGGTCGAAGCGTCGAGGATGTACTTCGTAGTGGAGTCAGCGTGGCGGATGCGCGGTTTGGCGAGGGGGCTTGAAGGGCGGGTGAAGAGGTATTCGGGGCATTGGCGAGGTGGGAGTGAGGATATGAGGAGAGGGGAGTGGATATGAGTGTGAAGAGGTCGGAATAGGGCGGTCGAGCTTCTTCTTGGTCGCTGCAGAGGGAGGACATGGTCACCCTAGTTGAACTGAACCGATCACTTGGATGGTTGAGACGGATCGGGTGGACGACATGATGTCACGGTGCTGTAGTGCTGAGTGTGCCGGAATTTCAGGTAGACGTGTCTGCTTCTAGTCCTGTATTGCTGCTTGCCTTAGCCTGAGAATTGAATGTTGTGCTGGTCTCGTGAGGTGAATACTTGGGCCGAACACTTGGGCCGATCAACTCTCTATCCGATCTGGACTTTTCGAGAGAGGCTGTTCGCCGCTCTAACCGTACAGACCGGATTGCTGCCTCAAGGCGTTTGAAGAAGAGTGTTGAGAGGATCATGTCTGATGAGATGAAGGGTCTGCACGGAGCAGCTCTCAGTATCTACACTGTCAATTGAAGACGGTGTCGTGGTCCTTAGACTTTTAACCTAGACGCTAGCGCGCCTCATTGCCGAGCGCCCGTTATCGATAGTTCTAAGGGATCGCTCCAGCCTTGCACGACTTTCGTCAATTCTTCTCCCGCAATCTCTACCTCGTCCACGCACATTCGCATCACTTCGTCATCACATCAATACCATATTACTATGGTCACGAAGCGATCCATCGACGCTCTGGAAGAGATCAGCACTCATCGCAATCCAACGCGCGACCCCAAGCGAACTCGAATTACACCTTACGACACTCGCAGCGACAGTAGTGCTGCATCCTCCGGATCTGTATCCAAAGGATCCGCGATGCAAAGCACACCACGTTCCGAGCGCCGCCTCGAGCAAAGTAGCGTCAGCTCTGTCCCATCACACGAACAGGACGAGTCAGAAGATTCGGCGAGCAGTGTTTCCAGCACCAGCGCTAGCGAATCTTCGAGCAACGATGGGGAGGGTGACAGTGGAGAAGAGGAGGTTATGACACTAGGAGGACCAAGGAAGCCGATGATCAATCCCAGCATCCTCAGTAATGCGCAGGACTTGCAAGCTCGACTGAAATCATTCCTTCCGCAGCTGCAGCAAGCCAATAGTGAGCTGGTTGCGAATGGTCAAGGTCGAAGCATGGAGGATGTTGAAGAAGATGAGCAGCATATCGAAATGAACCTTGGTCTGGGTGTGCTAGAAACGATCGGTGCAGGCGCGGAACCTGGCGAGGTTGTGATTCCACGGCATGAAGAGACTGGACAGGAGAAGGTAGGAGAAGTGGAAGAGCAGGAAATAGACCCGATCATGCTTCATCTGGAAAGCATGAGGAAGGGCGCGGGTGGGCAGAGCGTGGAGGAGGTCAATGATGAGCAGAGGCTAGGCCGTACAGTCCGTACTGTTGCGCCAGAGGCGGCATCCCGCGAAAAGCGAAATGAGCCGGCGCTCGGATCGAACAATACTTCTGGCCGAATATGAAGTGCTTGTGAGTGTGCAAGCTATCGTTAGTAATCTCGACGCACACGCGAGGGAACGAAACATTGTTCAAACGGTGTTCAGCTCGCTTGATCGGTCATGGATGTATCACGACGCCAAGATTTCAGAGCTATCTTCTGTGACCATCGATTTCGACCCGGATGCCCGACAGAACAACAATCTGCGGCCGTAAAAGCTCTTCCCAGCACACACTGCAACTCTCCCCAGCTCCGGGATCCGAAACAACCAAGTTTGAAAAGTCAAATTGCCATCGCACCAGGATTACGCCGGTCCAAACTGCAGTCCCAGATCTTTGATGTCAAGGAAGACATCTTCGATCCGATCTCTTCACCAGGACATGGATTGCTTTCGTGCGTTTGCATTGTGCATCCTCCGTTTGACACCCGGCTGGGGTTTGCTTGTGTCGACTCCGACAACACGGCGCATGACATGAAATGGATAAGCTCGGCGGAGCTACGTGTGCGGTGCCGTGAGTTGATCGTTGGCGATGCTCGATTTCTCCCTGATGTGTTGGCGAACTCACCTCAGCGCGGTGGTGGGAGTGGAGATTTGCGCTGACACTGCTCTGATGAGGATGCGTGTACTCGTATTTCAAGCCCACATCCGCCCATAGTACAAGCTGGGAGTTGCTATTTATGGTCACATGAGCATGTGTCCACGGAGAGCGTCGTATGTCGTCCCGTGCCCCATATGAGGAGCCATGTAAGATCAAGATACAGTGCATGTAGTATAATTGTTCACTTGCAGACACCATGCCTTCCCATGGGAGTGTAGATAACCCCACGATAGTTGCTCCCACCAAGAACCATGATCCCACAGCGAGACAGAACGCGTTCCTGGTCAAGATGCAGACATAGACCCCAAACAAGTGGATCAAACACACCGCAAGAAATAGTTCAACCAAACAGGTCAAACAGCTTTCCCAATCTCGTTTCGTTGCGTGGGAAGCTGGTGAAAGGCCTAACTGACGGGCATGCTGGAAATATTTTCACTAAACCTTCACGGCATATATTGTGAGATGCGACGTTTGAAAGGCACGCGACGTTGACAGCTCCACCCCCCTCCCCTCCCCGGTAGATCGTGACGCCATCGCAGCGATTTTCCTTTCCTCCTCAGATTTCCCAAGCGGCTGTTTCGAGTGGAGTCCCGGCATCGGATGTCTGGGGAGTGGAGTGGGCAGAGGACAAAAAAAAAGCTTTACCCGATCGTGGCCCCACTGGTGTTGACATCTTTGTGATGCACCGAGACGGTGTCACTGTCACATGTTAGAACTAGAGATGGGATGGTATTTGTATGTATGCCGGGTATATTGGTGGCAGAGTCGTCGTCGCCCCAGGAGGAGGTCGCGTGAAGAACGAGGTTTGCTTTTCTCCGCTCCAAGACGATGAGCCTTGCCGTCCAAGAAAGCACCTCACTGCACTGCCCCGCAAGTGATTTGAGTGGGCAGATGATTCACATGCCGGGAAAAAGTGCTTGATTTCCATCCCATCGGTACTGGCGGATCGTCGGCTATTTCTAAGTTTTGGATTCAAGTCGAGCGATCTGCCACATACGAGGTGTACCTCTGGGAGATATGGTCAAGTAAAGGAAGCGAGGCGATATCGCCGTTCTTACTGTACACATACAGTCTTGACGGGGAGAAGAATTCGATTGATGCCAATTATTGTCCGCGCGATCCGCTGATGACTTTGGTGGCTGATTGTTGAAGAACAAGTGCGGCTGGCAAATGTAGCAAGTCCTGGCCGGCAGCAGATTCGTCGCTCGGTGCTGGCGGAACGCTTGCGGATGTATATACAACGACTAACAGGAAATCGATGCTCTTGATCCGAAGTCTCCGGGCCATGACGCAGCCCGACCGGATGTCAAAGCAGCGAGCAACCAACGATGATGACGGGATTTGTATGTTTTCCTTTCTTGGGTGACTTTGGCTCCATCATGGGCTGACTTACGCAACTCGTGGTGCTGCCGTGCAAGGTGCCGCGGGCCTTGAACATCCGGTCGTCCCAATAAACAACTTCTCCACGCCGTCTTGATCCTCTCTTTCTGCTCACATCTCGTGGCACCTGTCACTTCACACGTTTTTCCCCCCGTCCCATTCCCAAGGATTGTGCTTCCGCCGGCGCCACCAGACCAACGACTACCAGGGGACCGCCTCGCCTTTGCTATCGTATTCCGGACTTCATCTCATCAGTGGTCATCACATCACAGCGGTGCCTTTGTTGTCCTGTTGGCAGTTGCACTGTGTACACTGTATACGGTGCCTGGATTCGACAGGGATTCGACCGAGCTGACGACGTTTTGCGTGTCCATCCGATCTTCCGCGGCAGCCGGCTCGTCACACGTCCATCACGATTGGTCTATTGGGCTGCGAGATACTTACTCCAGCTTTTTAACTCCCAGTCTCGCGATACAGTGTCGATCCCAGAGATCCTCCTCCGCTTGCGGTCTCGCACTCGTCCCAATATAGTCCATTACTCACCGCATCTCGAGACAGGGATCCGGGCAATCATTTCTTCTCTTTTCGCAAGTTCGCTTCTCGCAACCCGGATAGACCTGGCTGGTACCGATCGCGAAGTTTCACCGGCATCCCAGTCCACTGCCAAGGCCGCCCCGAAGTTCGAACAAGGTGCCGACGTGTGACTACTGTGCTGCTGCATGCCAAACACCACGTCGTCGTCTTGGACACACTGGCGCAGCAGCAGGCTGTTGCTGTCTTTCTGCGACGCGCACGCCCCCCCTCCCCCCCCTGTCTGGAATCCATGAAACACTGATTAAATCGGAAAAGCCTCGCGTGTCTGGACTCGCGCCGCTTCACCTGCAATACCTGCAATATCCCCACTGCACCGCATTCCTGTGCCCCTCAAACATCATTATTGACACGGTGAGTGACACAAAGCTTCCCTGTTCCCTGTCGTTCGGTCTGTGTCGACTTTCCATTTGCGTGGGCACACCCATGACGTCTGGCCTTGCACGCCCAATGTGCTCGTCTTGGTTCCTGACGGTCGAAACACATGGGTGTCGCGCCTGGCACTTTGCTGTCTGCACCGGGCGTGTTCGGTCTGCTTGCTATACATCTCTCGGGCATGGCTTGCTTTCGATACTTTGCGATACTTTCTCTTTACTGCTCTCTTGCTCTTGCCACTGTGTCGCTCCTCCCCAACCTCAACTGACGTCTCCACCATGGCAGTCTCCTACCGATCCTCCACCTACGGCACCCTCTATTACGACGCCGCCAATCCTCAAACTCCACTCGATAAACCACCAAGAGTTTACAGGCCCCGCCGCGTAGGTCCTGGTCGTGTGTGCATCAAGAGTGTCGACCCAAGACGCGAGCCTGCCGAGCAGCGTACATCCCTCACATACAAGGACACTCTCAAGGAACCGCAAGAGCGGCCATACAAGATCAAGCTGGCGACTACCCGAGAACACGCAAAGCGCTTCCTTCGATCGGTGATAGCACCACCACCTCCTCCTCCTCCTACCGTTCCCGGCAACGAACCCCCGAAAACAGATATCAAAAATAAGAGAAAGTCTTGGTCTCCGTCAGCCTTTCGTTCTGTGTCGCAACAGGTCGGCGAAAGTGGCACACTCGCAGAGGCGGCAGCTTTGGCAGCTCTAACAGGAGAACCGCCCAGCGGCAACATGAGAAACAACATTCGTCATTCGATTGGCGGGCCCATCAACCTACATCGCCCAAGGCTGAACAGCGAATCACCATCCACTTATTCGAACTCAATAGCAAGTAGCAATGCGCCATCTCAACGACCTGAGAGCATGGTCATGGACTCGGCTGTTGTACCGAACCTGAATCTGGACGATGAGAAGCCAATCGCAGTGGGAAACGGCGTCTCAATGGCCATACACCTCGCTGAGCCAGTTCTGTTCCTGCAGGGATTCAGTAACGACGATTCATCACCAGGGAACACCGCAATGCTCAGAGGAGCTCTCCATTTGAGAGTCCAGAAAGCCGCCAAAATTAAAGGTGTACAGTTGAAGTTCAAAGGCACAGCAATAACGAAATGGCCCGAAGGAATCCCACCTCGGAAACAGGAATTCGAGGAGAAGGATGTCATCATGCAACACACCTGGCCCTTTTTCAACGCACAATTCGAAAGCGCAGAGACCAGTACCAGCGCGGATTATGTGCAACTGTTCAGAGGGGTTGAAAGTTCCAAGGATGCTCTGGGAAGGTCATCAAATCACAACTCGAACGCAAATCTCAGTGCAAAGGAGGCCAAGAAGCTGGCACTCGCGGTGAACCAATCTCGAAGTTTTGGCAAAAACGATCCACCATCGAATGGACCTGGTGTGGCAGCCAAGGGCTACCGAACATTCCTACCGGGAGACTATGTGTACCAATTTGAGCTTCCGCTGGACAGCCGACTCCCAGAAACCATCGACGTCGATCTTGGATCTGTCAAGTACGAACTCGAAGCTGTGGTGGAAAGATCAGGCGCATTTCGAGCAAATCTGTTAGGCTCGAAGGAGGTGCGACTGATTCGTGCGCCGGGCGAGGGCTCACTGGAAACGGTCGAGCCCATCGCCATCAGCCGGAACTGGGAAGATCAACTGCATTATGATATTGTCATCTCAGGAAAGAGCTTTCCACTGGGAAGTCAGGTTCCGATAGCTTTCAAGCTGACTCCGCTGGCAAAAGTACAATGCCATAGGATCAAGGTCCTACTCACGGAGAACGTCGAATACTTCTGCTCGAATAAGAGGGTGCACCGAATGGAGCCAACGAAGAAAGTGCAGCTCTTCGAGAAGCGGGCGGATGGACCGCCAGTGAGCGCATTTCCAGGCAGCACGATGAGGGTCTTAGCTGGTGGAGGAATACCATACGATCAACGAGCACAAGCCGCGCGCGGAGAGACCGTGATTCCAACCGACACTACAAATCTGCTCGGCAACCTCGAGGGCGACTCAAATATTGGACCCACCGAGATGGAGTTCAACGTGCAACTCCCCAGCTGCCGGGACATCAGAGAGCGCGACCGCCACCAACGCCTTCACTTTGACACTACCTACCAAAACATTCAAGTCCACCACTGGATCAAGATTGTCATGCGCCTATCCAAACCCGATGCCGTCGACCCCAAAAAGCGCCGGCACTTTGAAATCTCCATTGACTCGCCATTCCACATCCTTTCTTGCCGTGCCACACAAGCCAACATCTCACTTCCGGCCTATACCTCTCCAGAATCCATTGCTCCACAAGCCACCTCCCTCTACGATTGCGGTTGTCCCGGCGCTGCGCGTCGCCGCAACTCTCCACCTTCATTCTCTTCGATGCCATCTCAACTATCGCATTCCACTTCCGCATCCGAGGCCAGCTCACTGGCACCTTCGACTCACTCCGCAGCCTCCTCGCGGCCTGTAACGCCGACTCTCGCACGGCCTCCAACGATCCACGCGGCGAATCACATCCGACCTGTGCAACCTCACCATCCCGACCGTCCCATCCACCTCCTCCGCGCTCCATCGTTCAACCCACCTGCGTTTGAGGACGAAGAGCCTCCGCCACCGCTCATCACTCCGCCGCCGCAATATGATAGCATTGCGAGTCCGACGAGTGGCTTGACCGACTACTTTGCGCGACTCAGCGATGCCTATGAAGACGAGGACAGTGAAGATGAGAGAAGGACCGGGAGGGTCAATGTGCCGTTGACGCCCGGTGGAAGAGTCAATCGCAGTGTTGACTTTGGTAGAGGAGGCTGGGTCCCTGTTGGCGGCACCTGATGAGTATGGCGATGAAGCATGGCATTCTTGTTGCAAAGCATTGGCTTAAGCGACGATGGACGCACCTTTGAAAGGCATATTGTCTACTGCAGCGTAAGAGCATTGATGGTTATTCGTGAAGACAGCAGGAGTCGGTCTCTATAGGGCAAAGACCCGCAACATTTATATAAGCAGACATTCTGAGCATTTTTCCCCAAGGGACGAAAACGCGTCCCTGTTCATGGCGCGGAATTGAAATATATAATACCACATACCAATTCCATCACTATACTCTCATTGTCATTGTTCTGTTCACGATGTACTGCGCGTGGACTTGTTTCTGAGGCGGAACTGAGTCATTCGCGGGGCGATCTGTGACGATGGAAAAGCTTCCCAGACGTTCACAAAAATCCAATTCTTTCTCACATCTCTCTCGGAATACTGCACTACTCGACCGTCCAACTCAAACCTCGACTCCGCGCAACTGAGAAACAAGATCCAGAGAGACATGAATCATTGCTACGAAAGGACAGCCAACATCAAACACGACATTGCCGAACACTGAACACCTTGCTTACCTCTGTGATCATGGCCTCTTGCCAGTAAAGAAAGCATGGCTCTCTCCAGACGACCGCGCAGTTTCACAAACCTGCAATTGCCCGACTTCTACACGAATAGTTGCACACGCGCTGCGTTAGCACCGCCGGGCTGAAGCCATTCACCCTCGAGATCTCGACCAAATACCGAAGATATCACGACATCTACAACTGTAGCCATGTCGGAGCAACAGAATCCTCTTGCGGCACCTGAAGCAGCAGCTACATCTGCACCCACGGAAGAGAGAATTTCACCTGCGGAAGCAAAGAGGAGGGCAAAAGCTGAGAAGCAGGCGAGAAGAGCGGCGGAAAAGGAAGAAAAGGGCTTGCCAGCTGTGACAGCACCACCGCCTGCGAGCACTCCAAGTGCCGCAAACGGCGAGGCAAAGGGGCCTCAGCAGAAGAAGGCCGGCGCGCCAAAGCAGAACGATGCTGGAAAGAAGCCCAGCGGTGCACAGGCAAACTCGTTACCAGTCCGCGCTCGCAGAGCATCACAATCAGCGAGCAGTGCCATGCCACCCAAACCCGCCGTAAAGAAGGCAGAAAACAAGCAGGTCGAGCTCTTCTCACACCTGTACACGCAGCCGCGCCGGCAGAACCTCGAAAATGTTCCCAAAGACGTTCATCCTGCCGTTCTCGCCCTGGGCTTGCAAATTTCCTCGTACGAGATCTGTGGCTCCTCCGCCCGCTGCGTGGCCATGCTGCAAGCTTTCAAGGATGCGATTCAAACCTACACGACCCCTGTCGGGACCTCCCTCGCCAGACATCTCACATCCCACTACCTCTCCCCACAAATCGACTTTCTCAAATCATGTCGTCCGATCTCCGAGTCCATGGGAAACGCTATTCGATGGCTGAAGAAGCTCATTGTTGAAATTGATCCGGCTACTCCCGAACAAGAAGCGAAAGACTACCTCTCCGAATCGATCGACAAGTTCGTTCAAGAACGCATCACCGTCACCGACCAAGCCATCGCCGCTTCCGCTTCTTCGCAAATCAAGCCTGGTTCCGTTGTGCTCACCTATGCCAAATCCTCGATCGTGGAGAAGACCATCCTCCAAGCCCATGCGGACGGAACTAATTTCCGCGTTCTCGTGGTCGACTCTCGTCCTTTATACGAAGGCAAGAACCTCGCGCACACGTTGATGAACGCAGGCGTCCAGGTCGAATATCTGCCCTTCTCTGGCATAGCGCACGCCGTCAAGGACGCGACGTTGGTGCTCCTGGGAGCACATTCCATGCTGTCCAATGGACGACTCATGTCGCGAGTCGGGACGGCAAGTGTGGCGATTGCGGCGCACAAAGCTGATGTCCCGGTCATCGTATGCTGTGAATCGGTCAAGTTTAGCGGCAAGGTTGCACTGGACAGCATCGTGCTCAACGAAGTCGCGCCAGCAGAGGAGCTTCTCTTGACACCTCCGTCAGCCCCAGCGCCCGCTACGGAACCCGGAAAGAAAGACGACACCGACGGCGAGGAGAAAGCGAGAAGGACTTTGAACGATTGGAGGGATATCCCGAACTTGAGGATTTTGAATCTCATGTATGATGTGACACCGGCCGAGTGTATACGCATGGTCATTTGCGAGTATGGCAATGTGCCGCCGAGTTCGGTGCCGGTTGTGCATCGGTTGGCGAACGAGGGCATGTAGTGGTCCGGTCTGGACTGGGCTGGCGCAGACCAGGAGGTCGGACGGCGTGTGTGATTTATAGGTGTAAAGGCGAGGTGCAATGACTAGACGAGGGCAGGAAGCAAATGATACCTTTGCGCAAATAAGATGACCTCGATTACGATTCAGATCCCGAGTTTCCGAAGCACTCCAGCCGCGAACTGAATTGACGCTGGAATGTGTTCGATTCAACAGGACTGGATGTGTCATTTGGAACGGGACGACCAATCGAGAGACGTGAGATGAATGTGAAAGATCCGGAACGAGTTTGAAAAGCGGTTTATGAGATGTGATTGGATAACAATACTATTATGAGCAGACTCTGCGCATGCCGCTCGGGCGTCGGCAATCGACTTGCGAATTAACGTGGCACAATTGAGAAACAATCACGAGAAAGCAGACCTTCGAAGTGAACCGCGCTAAAGCATCCACTCTCCGCGGATACAACACAGGACCTCCTCGAACGATATAACCTCTACTCCTCTTCCTCAAGCGCTGCATCAAAGGAGATCCTCCTTTTCAACATCTCCCTCCGAGCGACCCGATTCATACCCAACCCTCCAGTACGACTCAAACCAGGGACGGAAGCAGCAGCTCGCGCCAAGAACAAAAAGAACCACGACCTCCTCACACTCCGACTCTTCCCAACTAGGAAATCTCCAACACGTCCCACGTCGACATCGCCTCCAACAACACCCAGCACCTCCCCATACTCGGGGAAACAACCCCGCCACAAGCGCGCAATGTACCTTTTCGGCCGGCCCTTCCGCCGCCGCGAGGAGAAGGTCGTGATAGTCGTGCAGCGTAGAACAGCGTACGTTGCTCAACCACCTTGGCGAGAACTTTCACGGGCGGCGAGGGAGACGTTCACGGTACGATGCACCCAATCCGCCGGCCTCCGAGGCGTCCACGAATGACTTGAGTCGGGTGGATGGTACTCGTTCCGTGTTGTTCCGGCTCGACGCTGTCGAGCGCGGGTAGACGGCTGGAGATATCCGAGGTCGAGGGGTTTGGATCTTGGAGCGCCGGAGGTGTGGGGGTGAGGAAGTGGGTGAGTTCCGCACGGGTGAAGTGGGCGAGGGCGTGGGGTTGGTTGGTGGAGGAGTTGGTGGAGGAGTTGGTGGAGGAGTTGTGCCAGACAGAGGGCGGCGCGGCGGGTTGGTGCGGAGGAGGGCGGTGCTGCTGTTGTCGGTGATGGTGATGGTGGTGTTGTCGGCTTCGATGGGGGCGTTGCGGATGATTGGGATGGACTGTGAGGGGTTGAGTTGGTCGATGATTCAGGAAGGACGTGGGCGTATCGTCGCTCATGGTTGCGGTTCTAGGATGGGCTTGGAGGCCTTGTAGGGGTTGAAGGTTTGAAGTGTTGAAGAGTCTAGATGACGCTCGTTTGGAGTGTGTTCTTCGGACGATTTTGAATTGTAGAGCAAACTTTGATTAACAGAGTTCTTTTCAGTGATCAAGATCGGGAGACGATAGCAAGGTACTTCTATTTTCTCTAAATGCTATCGACCAATCTTCGCACGCAAGTCATTATACGTTAACTTCTCTGCCGTAGCAGTCTGTTCCTTGACTTCAGGAAGGTTCATATTCGAAATCTCAATCGCTGATCTCCTCGCTAAATGGCAAAATTCCCAATGCATGTTTCTGTTTAGACTAGAGAGAGAGCCCTCGCGGCCTGTAGTTCTAGGTGACTGCTCAAAACTTTCCACGCGGATTCCGGGTTCCTACCTAGCAAAGGTCCTACAACTCGCGTTTGGAGGTCGAGGTGGTAGTTGGGGAGAAGTTGAGGTTGCCAATCGAACACCAATTCGAGCCTCCGACCTTGATAGGCAAGCAGGACAAGTACTTGCACCACGAGCAAGTGTTCTTCCAGACGTAGAAGTTCTTCAACAGCAGGATGAACGCAATCAAAGCGCCCAGTAAAGCGGCGCCGCGGATTGCGATCCAGAGCCACCATACTCCTCGACGTTTCTGGAAGAAGCCGAGTGGTGACTTGGCGAATCTGCGAAGTCCGTCGCCCCGCTTCTCCTGACGAGCCACAGATGTGTATGCGACATCATCGACATCATCCTTGCGACGTGCGATCTCGCTGGGCGATCGCAGTAAGCACACTCCCAAGACCAAGCCCATGAGGAAGCCGCCAATATGAGAGAAGTTGTCCAGTCCTGGAAGGAGCCCAAGCGCGAAAGCGATGACCATATCGACTAAGATGAACATCAAATCCTTGACTGGGCTTGTGCGATCCTTCCAAGTGTAGAGGAGGTCCAGTAAAGTGATGGCCAGAATCCCGAATAGACTGCCGGAGCACCCTGTGGATGCAATGCCCGTAGCTGCAAAATTGCCGCCGAGAACGAACCCAAAGATGCCAGCCGCAAAGTATAAAATGGCAAACCGGATACTCCCAATCAGCTTCTCCACGTCTCGACCGAGAGTAAGCTGAAGTAGAAGATTGAAGGCGATGTGAACAATTCCAGCGTGCAGGAAGATTGGCACAATGAAGCGCCACCATTGATCCGGCGCAGGTTTATCGTCAAGGCTGCCGCCGACTCGAGGATTCTTCTCGGGGCTGAAACCGCAGAGATCTGATAGCTGGCACGAGACGCTGTCGCCAGTAGTGGAAGTGGCGTTTGGGCAAGGCCATGAAATCTGAACATTGTTGTCCTGCACATGAGGCATCGTGTGCATACATGGCTGCCATCTTGCTCCCATGTTGATGAGCAGGTATTGCGATGGTCCGATCATCGGGTTGAACGATGGCTTTGTCTGAATGGGACTGCCCGTAAGTACGGCTGCCAGAGGTTGTCAGTTGGAGGTCCGTTTATGAACATTTTGCCACACTTACCGTTCCTCGCTATTTCAACAATAAACAGGATCAATTGCACAGTGGATAGAACATAGACCACCCATGTAATCTTTCCTCTGAACCACCCGTCCTTGCTCTTGCGCCGCTTCTTCTTCCTCGGATCCGCATCTCTTACGAACGGATCGTCCTGCTCGGCCTCTATGGGCGACACAATGTTCGTACTGTTGTCCTTGGTCTTCCTGCCATTAAGCGGTATCGCGTTGTGATCATGAAAGGGATCCGCATGGTCGTGTATCTTTCCACTGGCTCCTGTATATGATTGTGAAGGCGTTTCATGGCGGTATGGATGTGCGTGGTCGTCGAACGGCGACGTCGGAGTTTGAATGTTCGGTCGGGTCGCATCGTTTCGAGAGGAGTAATCATAGTACGGCGTGGGATATGCTGGAGGATGCGAGCTTTGGGCGTGGTAGTAGTCGTTGGCGGACATACTGGGCGAGGATGCAGGTCGTGAGGAGGTTGTTCGACGAGGATGCGATGGTCGGAAGGGACAAAGCGGCGTGGTTCGATAGAATATGTCCCTGTGACTGTGTCGATGACAATCTGCTACCTCCCGGGTATCCGTTCAGCGCCGTTAATATATTGGTGTTTCATGTGCAGGGCAGCTGGATTCCGTGGCTGGAGGATGTAGACGCGCGCCGATCTCTAGGCGAAAGAAGGGTTCTATGATCGAACGAACATCAGAGACTAAGGCCGTGAAAGAGAAGAGGAAATCGGTCGACTTTTGAGAGAGAAACAATTGTATGTGGAGTATGTACGCAATAAAGTGTCGCAGGTTGGTTTGGATTGAAGGCGTGCGTGGTTGGTTGTCTAGGAATGGAATAGAATAAGAATAGCAAGTGGCTGTGCTTGATGTTGTGAGAAAGAAGGGACAAAGGACGACAGGGGTTCGGCGTTTTGGTGACGAGTTCCGACGACGCTCGTTGCACATCTCTGCCGACATCATCACCAATACTTATCTCCAACATGCAATGCAACAAGACCATCTTCATTACTCTACTGCACCATCAAATCAACGCCGTGAGTAGTCAGGGACAATACCAGGACCGAGACTGCTTCCGCCACTTTTCACCATGAGCGAAATACTGCTCTAGCTCGCGACGAAGAACCGAAAAAGTGCTTGTGCCAGGGCTTGATGAGCAAGATCTCTTGCTAGACGGAACCGATGATAGTACCCATGTTCTTCCATAAATCCCTACTCATCGTCAAGACGGTCTGCTGATTCGTCTGTGCAGCCTATAGGATGTCCCGCGAACTTGACTGTGCTCGTTCACAAGCTGGCCCGCTGAGAAGTCCTTAGTTCGCATACAAGAAGACAAGAAGACAAGAAGAATTGCATAATCGCCGTCCTTGAGATGTAACAAGCTTGCCGAGATAGCCACCGCGTAGACTGCGATGGCCTTTGTTTCGAGCACTAAGAAATTTTTCGGAATCTTAATATCATCGAGCAGAGACAAGAGTAGCTGGACAATGGATCTTTGTGCCATCATCCTGGAGAACACAAGAAGGCAAGCGGCAAGGTTTGTATATGATTCCAAGGCTTTATAGCGGTGATTTTCCATCACATCTCGCCCTTGCACAAACTTCTCGAACATTACAAGTTCTTCACATTTGTACAGTTTCATTCACGAAAGCACGAGTAGCTCTGGAAGCACTTGCCATATTGCACATACCCAGCACAGCAAACATGTCAGACAAGTCGCTTCAGCCGGCAGTGCTGTCCCCGACAAGTCCTCCTCCCGGAGTCAGCTTCATGGAGTTCTGCACCGCCAAAGCTCAGAAGAAGTTCAAGGCCCATCCTGAACTTATCAAGGCCATTCAGCTGGATCAATCCGAGAACGCTGACCTCGCAGAAGGACAACACCTCGGCAATAGTCTTGATCAGGTCATTGAGACATCTAGCATTCTCCTTGAAGAAGGTCGTGCTCAGCTCGCAGAGCCTTGCGCGACTAATCCCGAGCTCCGGAAATCCGAGTTGACCGAGATGGCTAGAGCTGAAAGATGGATGGCTGGTTACCGCGCGACGGACCGAATCACCCGTGAGTGGTCCCACGGCAATCAGGACCGGTTCGAAAAAGTCATCGCCTCTATCGACGACGCAGAGGCCCTTGGAATCGACCTGGAGGGTCTCCATGTGGCGATAACTCCTACCATGGCTTGCGGTCCGACTCTACCTACAGACGAGGTTGCCCAGGATTGGTTCGCGGGCACATCAAACTTCCGCGAGACAGCAGACGAAGAATTCGAGACTGCCCTCCCTACAGAGCGTGGACTGCTCAAGACGTTGGCTGTACCTCAGACCGAGAGACCCGCATCTAGCCACAGCGCTGTCCCTCGTCGCGACGCCTTGGTCGAGCCATCAAAACCCCGTTCAAGCTCCATGCCGTCGTTTCGGTTCTCCTCATCCAAGTCATCGCAAAAGCGGCGAGCATCACCGACACCTGCGAAGAGGTACCTTTTGAGCTTCCACGCCACGTTCTCGTGGTAGGTCATTTCGCAACTTTGTACAAAACCGAGGAATCGGACGGACCTTCATTGACATTTCACTTTCTTTTCTTCTCGCTGTATTCACTGCTCTCCATTCTACAAGTGCTTCCTGCATCGATAATCTCTAGCATTCACATGGTTCTTTGTGCGGTAGTCGATTTGTGACTTCCAACTCCGGCGCAAGCGTCGCGCCGGCCTCGAGAAGTGGAACATTTCTTTGTCATAGGAGTCCTTCTCTTCGACATCAATATCGTCCGTCGAGACAGTTCAGCATCTCTCGTCCCTACACCACCATGGCTCCGACCAAGCGGGACCGCGCTGCCAATCAGCGCAACGTGTTGAACAGTCTTCCCATTTTCAACGGCAAACAGGACATGTAGGAACACAATCAGATGTTCTTTGAAGATAGCGCTGACAGAACTACAGCACCGATAGGAACTCGAACGAATCGCTCTTGCTCCGTCTGGCTCCAGAGCTCCGCAATCGCATCGCCGAATTCGTCCTTCAGCCAGGCAGCATCCACGTATACACCACAAGAACCAAAGCGCCTTCGGTCCAAGTCGCGATATGCACGCACGACGTCCAGGAACTGGAATTCATGGCAAACCACAAGCTCGAAAATCGCGAATCTGCTCGTGAGTACAGGCTGTGCACGGAGCAGGGTGTGCACGCTCGGAATTCGCACAACGTCGAAAACGAGCCACCCTCCCTCGGCCTACTCTTGACCTGCCGACAGGTCAACCTCGAAAATGCGCTTGCTGCCGTTCAGCGGCAACAACTTCCTTCGTCTTCCACGACGACGGTGGCAGCATGTTCAAGAATTCCCTGCCGAAGCTCACACGACCGCAAAGGAAGGTATGCGGTCCATCTCCATCGTCACCCGAGCCTGTCGGCCAGCTCGGAACGATTTCGACAGCACCCTTATTTCCGAATTGGCGTCAGTGGAGACCTTGACCGCACGCGTCGCCAATAAAGCCGGCGATATGCCCCCCCCCCCCCCCCTGCCCCCCCCCCCCACCCCCGGGCCGGAAGACGATCACCGCGTTCAAGGCGTTGGAGAAACTGTCCCGTCTACCGCTCACGTCGGTTTGTGTCAGCTACAACGATGATGTGGAACCGTTGGGCCCCGGGCGAACTGCTCGAGCGATGGAGACGTTCTTGTTGCGCCCGTGGGCCGATGTCAGCGCGGAGAGGAAGCAGGCGCTCAAGACGAAGGAGACGATAGAGATTTTGCGGGTGGCGACGCTGGAGGGGCGCAAGACTCGTGGGGAGAAGTCGAAGCATCTGGTTGGCGGTAAGCGGGGCCCAAGGCCAGTCGGTAGGTAGAATTGCTGGTGCAGGTAGATTAAATGCTCAATCACGATGTTGTCTTACCTCTAGATCTATTCCCGCGGCGTGTCTGTGTCCACCGCCGTCTCGTGTCCCGACCACTCCCAGTCACGTCGAATATCTGAAATGCACATTCTCCAAATCAGTCAGATTCCTCTCCCCCATCTCCTGGCCCAATCTCTCCTGCTCCTCCTTGTTAATGCCACTCGCAGCAGCCGCACGGTCTCGCTTCTTGTTCTGCCAGACATAATACAGTCGCCATACGATGATGAGCACGAACTGGATGCCGAAACAGGCGCATGCTCCGATTGTGCCGGGTACGTAGCGAGGTGCGTCTTTGGACTTGAAAATTTGGGAGCCGGACATGTTGCCGACGCAGTAGCCGATGAATGTGGCAGAGCTGATGATTGTCTTCTTCGTTCGTCCGGCGACGTTGGATGGGACTGTGGACATGTCAGATTGCGACAAAGACTGGCGACGTGAATGACCACTCACTCAATGTCCAAGCTAGGAACAGACCCAGAACGTAGGGCACTGTGATCACATACATGGCGTATTTGGTCCCTGGAATCCAAGTCAGTCTACCGACCGGTGAGCGAGATCGTCCTACTTACATTGATATCGAGGCGTGTTGGGCAGTAGCGACATTGCCAGCAGTCCGACTATATCACATTAGCTTCCGGACTGGGTGCGTGGAGGGTATGCACGGGTCTCTTACCAAATGCTGGGACGCAGGATGCGGCCATGACATACATTCGCCGGTTGGGCACTTTACGAGTGTAGAACCCGACAGCGACGAAGATCAAGACGGAGATTGCTGGAAGCAAGTTAGCTTCAGTCGTACGTACATGTACCGACATGTCCAACATACTTGAACGCGGAATGTCAAGCAAGAGGACCTGCAGCTCGGTGAAGCCGAAGCTCCTCATGATAATCGCACTGAACGTCGTCAAGCCGCTGCCGATAGGATCAGTCATTTAGCCCATGAGTGTGTGTGCCTTACGACTTGGACAACCTACCCGTTGGGCACGGAGCTCAGGAAGGCATTGAACAAGCAGAACCAGAGTTGAGGATCCTTGAATGCTTCGGCGACTTGCGGCCAGCTCCATTTAATTCCGGTCACATCTCTTCCAGCTTTATTCGAGACAACGCGAGATTGGCTGGGTATAGTCAGCATCTCGTACCTTTGATACCATGGGGCTGCAGCAAGACTTACGCAACTTTCTTCTCCTCCGCGTTTAACCACCGTACCTCCTTTGGACTACCCAGCAAGACAAAGCATATGAGTGCCAATACGACCGTGATGGCTCCAAGAAAAAACGAGATAGCTCTCCACGCCGCCAATCCTCCATGCTTCTTCGCATGAGAGCCGATGCCATACATCGATAGGTTCCCAATGATGCCGAAACCAGCATTGGCTGACTGGAAGAACAGCGAGCGAGAACTGTGCTCATCGGTCCTATACCAGCTTCCGATGACAAGAACGAAGCCAGGTGAAAAATTGGTATTTGCCAGCTGCACAGGGCTGCAGCGGGAATCAACAGGAAGCATAGGGATCAAAGGAGGGTTTGCATGCAGCAAACGTCTTGTAAAGATAGATAACAGCAGCTTCTCCTCTGTAGAATTAGAGAATCAGACACAACAGTTGATCCCGCAATCGTCCTTGCACAGGACTCCCTTTTCAATTGATTTACAGTCTGGATTTGTTCTTTCATTTTTTGATCTATCACAAATCTCCTGTTAAGAAGTCACACACGTGACTGTCTCTCGCCAAGCATGGCGAACAACAACCAAACCAGCTCTACCGCCTTCAAGGATTTCGACGGCATCCTTATCATCATCCTGACCGGTCCGGCTACCTACCACCAATGGAACCGAGAACGCAAGGTCATCAGCAACGCCGAGAACTACGAAGGACTCATCGACGGTACGGAGGAAATCGTCGCCAAACCAAAAACTCCTCAGCTCGCCAATACCGGTCCAGTCACGCAAGGACTCGATGCTGCAACCGCAGCTACTACTGCATATGACACGTACAAGACCGAAGTTCTTACGTTCAACCTCAACACTCCAATCTTCAAGGAGCAATTCGAACGCCTCAAAAAGGCCAAACTTTTCTTGTATAGCACATGTTCTGTCGATCTCAGAGAAGCTCTGATTGAACAAGTCGGCAACACGGCTACGCCAAATGACATCTACAAGGCCATTTAAACACTGTGCAAACAATCCGATGCCCAAGCTCTGAATAACTTCCATCGGCAGCTCTACGATGTCGACTTCCTGTTATCCCCATCGATGTTCGACTACTTTACTAAACTGTCTAACATCCAAGCAAATATTAAAGTACTTGAAAGCACTCTCGACGATGGACAACTCACTGCCAAAATCACTACCGACCTTCAGAAAGAAGGATGCCCCGAGCAGTTCCAACATTTCTTCCGCGCATGGGACATGCAGGCTCGTCTCTCCCCAAACACAACTCGCAGCTTTCGAGATTTCAAATCCGCCCTTCTCTACGAATACTCCACTCTTCCTGTCCACTAGCGTACTATGTCCAAGCCATCTGGCAACAATGACAAGACGACCACACAGAAACAGAAAGAAAAAGACAAGAAAGATGAGAGGAGCAAGCTACGCAAACCTAGAGACGACAAACTCGACCCAGCGAATTTCAAGATCTGCACTTTTTGCGAGAAGCCTCGAGCCCACGCCTCCGCCGACTGCTCGCGCAACCCGAAGAACGAAAACAAACCAAAAAACTTCTGGCGCGAGCCCGGTTTCAAACCAACGGCAGCAGTTGTGGAAGCCAGTGACCAGCATTAGGAAAAGGCCGCACCCGCTGACAAGAAGGCCGGAGAATGCGATCTTACTACTGGTCGCACATACAACGTTCTCGCTACAGGCAGCGGCCCTTCCAATTGGATCGAACACCTTAGTCGTCCCAGCATTGATTCTGATTTTTCCAACACGCCATCAGCTACGAGCTTCGATTTTGATTACGAAAGCGAATCCTCTATCGCCACCATCGTGCCCACCCACAGTACTGAGCATCTCGACTATCCAAGCATCAACTCAGCCTTCTCCAACACCACGGTCCCAAGCGCTGCCAGTTTTGATTTTGATTATGAAAGCGACTCCTCTGACGTTACTATTATGCCTTCCGACTTGCTTGCCTCTACGCCTGTCCACAACGAACGAGCTCATGACATCACTTCAGACGACGACGACCAAGACGATTACACGTTCGCAAACCTCTTCGCACGGACTACCCACTGGACACCTCGTTCGCTGTCGGCACCTGCGCCACCCAAACCTACGTGGATTGTCTCGCCACCGATCGCGACCAACGACAGTACCACTTCCGCATCAACCAAGCATCAACCATCCTCAAGCACTGTTGTACCTACCTACCGTAAGTCCCTTATGCCTTTCCCCCTTTCCAATGCCTACACTAACATCTCGCTACAGATCACAGAGTCTTCGAGCTCAGATCTCGCAAGGTGGAAGTTAGTACCGGGAAGGGCGGCAAGAAGTAAACATAGGCATGTGGAGGATAGAGACTACTGTTGTACGAAAGATACTGTGGATGGTTTCCCTACTGTGAGGATCAAGCCTTATACTATCGCTCTTCTCAAAGGCGGCAACGTGCTCCAGAGCGGCGGCAACAATAACACAAGACCATCATCAATGATCCTTGATTCCGGCGCTAGCCTTTGCATCGTGTTTGACAAGACCCTTTTCACCGACTTCCGCGCTACTCAATACGTCGTCGGTACTGCAAACGACCCTTCAGCATTGAAAATTGAAGGCTCTAGTACTATCCGTTTCCAACTTCACAACCCTGATGGAGAACCTGTTACACTCAACCTCAACAACGTAGCATACGCTCCCGCCGTCCGTTTCAACATTATCTCACTCTCCTGGCTTATGGAGAGAGCGAAATTTCGCGGCGAATGGGGTTTGGGCGTTAACGGCATTACCATCCGTGATCGAGACAACATGCTAATCTGCACTGCTCACCTTTTCGATGGATTGCTGTACCTTCCCGTCCTTGAGGTTCCCATCGACATACAAGCCAAACCGACTCATCAAGTCATCGTCACCTGCCCACCGGGCGTACGTCCACCACTCACTTGCGCCGAAGTCGACTTCAGTCATCCGGTTATGCAACTTCATCGCCGTATGGGACATCTTGGAATGCAGAATCTCCGACTTCTCCTTCGCATGAGCAATGGCATCGATCTCACCGACAAACAGATCAAAGATATGATCTCTGTCATGTGTCCGGTCTGTCAAACGACACGAGCACTCAACCGCGTACCAAAGGATCCTGCTACACGCCGTGCCAAGTACGTTGGAGACATGATGCATGTCGACACTTGGGGACCTTACCCAATCAAGGCCATTAATGGCGCATTCTACATTCTGGCATTCACTGACGACGCCAAACGCTTCACTTGGGCCGACTCTTTCCAGTACAAATGGGAGATTCCAAGCAAATTCAAGGCCCTTCACCGAAAAATCGAACGCGTCGAAGGATGCAAGATTGGAACATACCGCCTCGACAACGAATTTCTCGCCTGGACCGAAATGAAAGAATGGATCGAGTCCGAAGGCATCGCCGTCGAACCATCCGTTCCCTACGATCACCATCAGGCCGGCACTGCCGAGCGAGGCTGGCGAACCGAGCGGGAAAAGGCATCCGCTATGATGAACGACTCCAACCTCGCTCACACTGCTATTGGCCAGACCATTCTCGCCATTCTCGATAGCGCCACTCAAGAACTCCTCCGCGAGACAAGCCTCCCCGAATCTCTCTGGGTCTACGCTTTCCTCCATGCTATCTGGCTTAAGAATCGCTCCCCGTCCCGAGCACTCAAGCTCAAGAAAACGCCATGGGAAGCCAAGTCCGGATACCGACCAGACATTAGCGTTGAGCGCATCTGGGGCAGTCGAGTATACGTCTTTAGCCCACCAGAGAAGCGGGATCCTAAAGGGAAAACTCTCCGCAGCTTCCGCGGCTATGTCGGATACTTCGTCGGGCTCGAATCAGAATCCATCCTCCGGGTCTACCACGCTGCAACCAAACAAGTCTATCGTGTAAGCAAGGTGCGCATCGACGATGGCAATGGGATGAAAGATCTCAGCACTCAACCATCCATTCGCGATCGAGTTGATTTCACCGAGCTGGAGGAACTCGCACAACAGCATCGCACTCCGCATCCCCCCTCTGACGACGAGGCCAGCGATAATGACCAAGGACTGTTCGAAGACGACTCTTCGAATGAAGCTCTCCCTCCAATCTATCCACATCTGCACGAACAATTACGCAACGAATCAGACAACGATGGCGATGATGATTCCTCCGATACGGTCGCTTCCCCATACTTCCCGCACACTCCGCAGGTCCTTATGGTGCGAAACGACGCCTTCCCACCCGAACTCCTTGCTCATCTTCGACAGATCGCCGTAGACAACCGGGAACGACCAAACAAGGAACTTGCTCAAGAATACCTTGATGGAGACCACGGTATCGATATTCCTGAATGGTGCACGAAGACGGTTTTACAATCAAAGATCCGTAATTTCCAACGGACTTTACCGCCCGCTGCTGCTTTCCCACAACAGATGGTAGACTTCATCAAGAACTCGTTCACAGCCGATCAGCTTCAACGACCAGCCGACGTCGTCCAGAAATACTATGACAATAACGTCCTTCCTAACGGCATTACCCACGCTATGGTAATAGCCAAAGCTACTCGTCTAAGACCATTCCTTCCGAACACTACCTTCATCCCCATCGAAACCTTCTTCGCTATGCGAGAACTTGCCAAAGACAGGACAACGAAACACTCTTCGGTTCGCAAATGGCGCGGTATTCGACCTCTACGACAGATGGTGCTGGATAAATTTCTCTCTGATCGCGACCTACCATCACCATCTATAGGGGCAATGGATATGCGCCAATGGTACGGAAAAATCGTTCGCAATCTTACTCGGCCATCCCTTCTCCGCTTGTACCCTCGACTCGACGAGGTGTCCCTGAACACCGAAATCCGCAATCAAATCGACCGCCTCTGGGAGGAATGCGAAGCATATCTTCAGAAATGCACGCATTGCAAAACCGATCAATACACCTGCTCAGGACAACCAGGCCCATGTGAGAAGTGCATAACACTGGCTACCAAAGACGGCGTCCCGCTGAAATGCTCGTTTCGCGACCTTGACGACGAGCAAATTGACTACGTCTACCCAGTCTTCGATCACAATCGTCCGGCATTCATGGAAGTCGGCGAGACGCGCGATGAGCGTTTCACTTCCGCCTGCCTCACTTGCTTGGCCACCCCATACTATCGTTTGAGTTGCGACGGAGGATTCCCCTGCAACAACTGCGAACAGAAAGATTGGTGCCGCTATCCGCTCCCCGATGAGAGAAACTACAAAAGGTACAAGCCTCGACCAAGGAAAGGACATGCATTACACAACAAAGACGAGCTCTCCAACGACGATGACAACGAAATCGCCATCAACGACAACGACATTTCCGATAACGACAATGACGAAGACGATGTTATCGATCCGGCACTCCGCGACATTAATAGAAACAACGACGGCGACTTAAGCGGCAGGGAGCCACTTGGAACTGCGCCTCCCCCGAAGATCAAGGTCAACATCGCTGTCTACGATCCAGCTACAACTACTGGTCCCTTATCTTGGGAACAGCAAAGCGAAGTCGAGGTGTCCGATCCCAGTGTGCCATCCACACTTCCCTTTCCCGACCCTGTAGCACGATTCGAGGCTCATCGTTTCATGTACGATCCAGATGGCAACCGCTCGCAATTGCCCGCCGTAGCAACTCCTGCTGGACCTAGGGCAACCACTACCAACGAACCGATCGTCCTCTCCGATAACGACGACAGCTCCTCCTCCGACTCCGATGGTCTCTTCGTCAACGTTATCGACCACCCCTCGCATGTCCGTCCTTCCCCTTACGACGACGCGCTGCCGCACGCCGCCAAGGCGGCAACAGGCTCAGGACTGACTGCAGCAGTAGGAGATTCTCAGGCACGAATAATAACGGAGAACTGCGAGCCTCTATCCTCAAGACTGAATCGCAAAGCTCGGAGGTCTATCCACAAGCTGGAATGCATGCTCCTCTCTCAACAACACAAAGCATTAGGCCCGGAACCAATGAATCCAGGACAAGCCCGACGCATGCCTGATGCCAAACAGTGGGAGCAAGCGGAGATCAACGAATACGATAGCTTGATTGAAAACAACACCTGGACAGTCGTTCCACGACCGAAAGACCGCAAGGTCCTCGGATTACGATGGGTGTACAAACGCAAAATGGCATCTGATGGCAATATCGCCAAATACAAGGCACGATTCGTCGTCAAAGGCTACTCTCAAGTCTACGGTCTCGACTTCGATGAAACATATGCCTCAGTCGTCAAGGCACCATCATACCGACTCCTCTTTGCGGCGCAGGCCCGCTACGGTTGGAAATGCCATCAAATGGACATCGTTACAGCATTCCTTAACGGCCTTGTGGAACACGAAATCTACATTGAGCCACCTGAGGGTTTCCCTCAAGGCGACGGCGACAACGTCCTTCTCCTCAACCGAACCCTATACGGACTCAAATAGTCTTCTCGACTCTGGTACCAACGTCTACGTTTCTTCTTGGAATCACGCGGATGGCGAGCATCGCAATACGACCAATCAGTGTTTATTCACCCAGATGGAATGTACATGACCGTCTACGTTGACGATCTTCTCATTTTTGGACCAGACGAGGCCAAGATCACTCAAGTCAAACAACAACTGTCTGAAGAGTTCAAGATGACCGATCTCGGCCTTTGCAGTTACTACCTCGGAATCCACGTCCATCAACGACCGAATGGTGACATCCACCTTCATCAGACCAATTACCTCCAGCAAATTCTGGAACGATTTGGATTCGGCGGCAAGGATCGAAAATTCGACACCCCAATGGACTCTCGTCTACGACTTGAGAAGCGCACCGACGTCCCACAGCTACTTCATCAGATTCGAACATACCAATCACAGGTAGGATCCATCAACTACGCCATGATTGAGACCCGACCCGACATTGCTGAAGCAGTGGGAGTCGTGTCACAGTACTGTTCCAACCCGTCTAAGGAACACGAAGAAGCAGTCGAGAGAATCTACGACTACCTTTCTACTAGTACCGACCTTGGACTTCACTACAAGCACTCACCAGAAATGCGATCCGACCTACACATGTTCTCAGACGCGGACTGGGCGGCGGACCTGGACCAACGACGATCCACCACCGGCTGGGTAGCAATGTTCTCAGGAGCAGCTATCTCATGGGCGTCCAAACGCCAACGATGCATTGCTACAAGCACTATGGAAGCCGAATACGTCGCCGGAGCATCCGCCGCTCAAGAGGCTGTCTGGTTGCGAAACTTTATCAACGAACTCGAGCTGCCGGACTGTCACATTGACAGCGTGCCCATCTACATCGACAACAACGCCGCCCTCAAACTCACGCACAACCCGGAGGGCCACGGAAGGGCGAAACACATCGATATCAAATATCACTTCATTCGCCAAGCCGTGACCAACGGAACCATTACCACCCACAGAGTGGACAGCAAAGACAACGTCGCAGACATCTTTACGAAGCCATTGCCCAAGGAAGACTTCCTCCGTCACGTGAGGAACCTCGGCATGAGCCGAGCAGACTGCGGATGAACACGATCACGAACGTGACGATTGATCTTCCAGCAACAGCCACATGCAGCTGAGTGGGAGAATTGGTATTTGCCAGCTGCACAGGGCTGCAGCGGGAATCAACAGGAAGCATAGGGATCAAAGGAGGGTTTGCATGCAGCAAACGTCTTGTAAAGATAGATAACAGCAGCTTCTCCTCTGTAGAATTAGAGAATCAGACACAACAGTTGATCCCGCAATCGTCCTTGCACAGGACTCCCTTTTCAATTTGAAATTGTGCACTCAAAAAAGCCTTGTAAACCGCGGAGTACCATGAGGTGTGTCCAGTTCTGAGCTGCTCCGATGCAAGTAACACATACTCCTAGAGAGACCATCTGTCAGTTCCATCGAGAAACAGATGGCAACGATAGCCTTCCGAATTCGCTCACCCCAGCAAATCATGTATATGCTCAACGACTTCCCCAACGACCACTTCTGCAGCAAGAAGTTTGATGGAAATTCACCGACCATGTAGGTGAGGTAGAAGATCGTCGTGAGCCAACTGTACTGCTGCCCGACCAAGCCTGTATCTTCAGGCAGTCCGAAGATCGCTTGCACGCCAAGGGAGGTCTTGTCGGTTTGTTGCACGCCATAGCAGAACCACATCAGGGGTAGCAAGAAGTGGTCGATCTTGCGGAGGACACGCTTGTATTCTGCTGGGCTGTGTTCGTCGCCGACGATCATGTGGCCCTCTTCGACAGAGGGCACCAGTTCGAGATCCGTTGGTTTGGTAGACTTCTTCTCGTCGAGCGGCAGGCTTGGAGTAGGACTGCTGGACTTGATTTCCTCAGTGGGATTCTTGGACTCATTGTCGATAGCCATGCTGACAGGTCGAGCTCGTGAACGTTGTAGAGGGACGAAGAGCGACAGTAAGTCCAGATTGAGGTGAGCGATTCATGTGTCTTTATGGGACTGTGGCGAGCCATGGCAGCCCAATTCTCCGTCCAGATAGCGGCCAACGACTTGCCCAAGCCAAGGCGATAGGAAATCGCTTATCTGCATGTGTCTACCATAAGGTCCTGCCGGTATTGCATTGCATGCTGCCACGCATACTTGGCGAGGGAGGTCGATAGCAGACGCTAAGCAGTGAGATAGATGTAGGAAGAGAGGAGATGTTCTTGGCCGTGATAAGTGGATCGTTGTGATAAGTGAAAGATCTACTTATGGATCGATTGGTGAGTTCGTTGATGGGTTCCCATCGGGTCCGTTATGAGTACTTTCCTTTCGATGCACGCACGTACACACCTGACGGTATCTCAGGTCCGTGGTTACCGTGGTGCCTTCATGTGCTTCTTCGAAAGATTGCGCTCGAGGCGATTCGGTAGGAGGCAAGTGGTGTCGGCTAAAGACACGAATCCACCACGTCCCAAAGCCCTGTCAGCCCTCGTGCTCTGCGTCGCGCAGCAGTGACAATGGCACATGGCACATCAGAGTCGTCTTCCCATAGAATATGCATATCCGAACTACAACGTGGAGTCGACAGCGGCCAGCCCCTCGGCCGTGTATTCCCCGTCCTCCGGTACATTGGATTTCGCAGGTTTCTACCGGCCACTCCTTCTCGCGAGGCAGAGAAAGTCTGCCCACATGCTTCCGCCGGGTCGCACTGGAATCTCCGTATCATTGTCCGGTGGCAGCCAAGTCTTTCGTTCGTGGAGTCCATAACATAATCGCGGTCTCGTAGTGATGATGGAGGAGATGGGCCCGATGTGCGCGGACAACATTCATCCCGAGCCGAGCATCATGTCGATGCTAACCTGGTCCACGCCTGGGCCATCGCGTTTGCGGTCACTGCGAGGCATTTGCCATTGAAACTTCACGTGTTGGGTGGGTGGGTGGCTGTGGAAGATCTGCGGTGGCTGTGCAGGAAGCAAACAAGCGAGCTCCTTCACTCATCATCAGCTTCGAGGCATCCTTCAGCTTCCTTTTACTTCATCACCGTCCGAATACTCTTCTTCGATAACCACTCTCACAAATTGTTCAGAGAGCACGAGACTTGATACATTCGACTTTTCTTCCACTACACCAACATCACATCCAACACCGGGTTCTAACCTTCACAATGGGTGTAAGTCCTTTCCCCTCCCTCCACAGCCCACTATCTATTTGTCCCATTCCCCGCCGATGACGTCGCCTTCAATGCGAGCATTTTCACTGACCACGACGACAATGTAGTTGGCCTCGAAACTCGCAGCAGCACAAGTAAGTCACAAGTAGAGTCAGCAGACAGGACACAAGGACTCACATGTTTCTATTAGGGCGGTGCTGCCGCGGTCGCGAACTTCACCGGAGGAGCACCAGGTCAGCAGTCATCAGGTGCTCCGCCCGGTCAGTACCAAGCCTATGCGCCTGGCGGCCAACGTCCTCAAGTGAGTGCATTACGCAATCCTTCTTGTTTTATTGCAACCTTTGTCTGCAAACACTCGACAACATTTCCCTTTGCGACTTCACTTCCCTGCCGGTCAACATACAACGACACATTCATCCGACTGCACGCCTAAACTGGAAACACGCGCATCGCGACCGCACACACAACATCAGATGCCTTTGGCCTCGAGACTTGCAGCTGGTGGGCAGGGCCCGCCGGGCGTTCCACCTTCGCTTCAACCAGGCGGCTACCCTCCTCACCAACAATATGGATCGCCTGCGCCAGGCGGGTACGGCGCTCCCAACCAAAGCCAGTACTCGCGACCGCCGCCTCCACCACCTAACCGACCACAAACTGGCAGTCCCTATCCTGGCCAACCGTCGTACAACCAACAAGGCTATGGGCAGCAAGCTCCGTCTTACCCACAACAGCAGCAAAGTCCTCCTGGTGGCTATGGATACGTTCGTCATTCGTTGGCTCGATCGCATTTGACAAATTTCACGGACTAGACTAACATGTGATTGACTCTTAGGGCGGGCCACCACCACCAAACCAAGGCCAACAATACGGCCCTCCACAAGGCCAGCCAGGCGGCTACGGCGCTCCGCCGCCTCAAGGCCAGCAATACCCACCACAATATGGCGCACCTCAGCAACAGATGAGTGGACCACACGACGTTCAAGGATACCAGAGAGAGCTGGAGAGGGCCATTCAAGAAAAGCAGTTGCACAGATTCTACGGGCCCGGAACCCAAGGCGCGCAGATGCTGCCACAAATCGCGGCTCGCGCTGCTCAACAGGTCGATCGGCTATGCCAGGCGTGGAGGATTCAAAGGGAGATTGCCAATGATATTGTCAGACTGGCTCTCTACGATGTGATCATCTACATCGACGACAGTGGTTCCATGTCCTTTGAGGAGAACGGCGAGCGTATCAAGGACCTCCAGCTCATTCTTCAGCGCTCGGTCTTCGCTGCGACTCTGTTCGACGACGATGGCATTGAGCTCCGCTTCATGAACGAGGATCTGCCACTGCAGCAAATCTCCGGCATCAGGAACGAGCAGCAGGTCGAGCAGCTCCTTGCCAGCAAGCGCTACAAGGTGAGATTCCAAATCCATGGGAAGAGCTGTCTCCAGAAACTAACGACATTACGCAGGGCCTCACTCCATTCGGTACAGAGTTGAGGAAGAAGGTCATCGACCCAATCCTGATCCAGAAGTTGAACAGCGGTCAAATGCGCAAGCCGCTCCTCATCATCTCAATCACGGATGGCCAGCCAGCGGGCGAGAACCAGAACACCCTCATCGAGACCGTGCAGTACGCGTGTCAAGCCGCCCAGCGCTCACAGTACGGACCAGGTGCTGTGGCGTTCCAATTCGCGCAGGTCGGCAACGACCAGAAGGCAACTGAGTTCCTGGCCAAGCTCGACAACGATCCGATGGTCGGAAAGGAAGTCGATTGCACATCGAGTAAGCTAGATCGAGTGAGATGACTGGCAAACTGTGGCTAACCCATTTCCTCAGACTACGAAAACGAGTCCGCCGAGATGGCTAGAGCTGTCCCACCAGTCGACCTCACCCCCGATCTCTGGATGATCAAACTCATCCTCGGTGCCATTGACCCAAGTTACGATACGAAAGATGAAAAAACACACATGGCTCCCGGTATGCCACATCAGCAGCCAGGCGGCTACGGCGGTCCAGGACAGCAGGGTGGTTATGGCCAACAAACTCCACAATACCCGCCACAAGGTGGTCCGCAGGGCTACGGACAGCAGCCGCCGCAGTATGGCGGAGCACCTCAGTACGGGGCTCCCCCTCCAGGCCAGTACGGACAGCCACCACAGGGACAACGTCCTCCTCAACAGGGAGGATATCCCGGCCAGCAATCCTACGGTCCCCCACCAGGCCCACCGAGATACTAGGTGCGTTGAGCGGAGTTCACGACGGCCGGAGCATGAAAGCGTATGAAGGAATGATGGGAAAGTCTCGCCGAACAGGCGATTTGACGACTTGATGGATTGCAGTCGCGAAAAGTTGCGGTCAAGGCATATATTGCGTAGAGTTTTGGTAGATTAGTCTACAGGACATTCTGCCTCAGCGCCATTCATGAATCTGTTCTGTGTTTTCTACCTTCTGTTGAACGCCACGCTAGCTCAGCGAAGCAACCCTTCGTGTTGAAACTCTCATACCACTTTCCCAGTGTCTTTCCCATCCTCACTTCCCCCTGCTCTTCTCATTACCATACCCACCCTTGCCCTCATGATTCTCATACGTCTTTCCATCCGACCTAGGACCATTCCTCGGCCCTCTCTCCTCCAAATCCTCCCTCAACCATCCCATCACCAGATGACCCAAGCGACTATTACCCTCCACGCCGCCATCCGTGGTCGGAACCTCGAACTCGTCGATCCCGCCCCATTTCTTGATCTTGCCCAGCGACATATGCACCAAGTGCGTCGGCCACTGCGCCAGATTATCCAAAATGTGCGTCGCGTAGACGATCGTGCAGGACCTGGACTCAGTCTCCTGTTTCAAAAACTGCAAGAAGTTGTGTCGGGAGAGAAGATCCAAGTCGACGGTGATCTCATCCAGCAACAACACCGTCCACGGCCGCAACAAACCCATACACAACTGCACGCGACGCCTCTCTCCGTCAGAAACAGCATGCAAATGCCAGCTCAAATCCACATCAAGGATCTTCACCAGCTCATCCCGACGCTCGGGGTAGTGGTCTCCACCGACGGACTTGAGTAGTTCCGGGACGGCAATGTCGGAGCGCACGATGGGGTTGAGCACCCATTCCAAACCAAGGTATGTGACGCCTTCGAGACCGGTGTCGAAGGGGTCGACGGATGCGACGCTCACGGTTCCGCTGGGGGCCATGCGTTTGCCGGAGAGGAGGCGGAGGAGGGTCGTTTTGCCCGCGCCGTTCGCTCTGGGGATTTAGCCGATGAAGTGGTCGTTTGGAAGGGGGGAGATGCTTACCGCCTATCAAAAGACAACGCGCGTTGGCGGGTAGGTCGAGGTTGATGTCTTGGAGACCTTTGCTGCCGTCGGGAAAGGCATAGTAGAGCTCCTTGGTGGAGATTGTTGGTGGTTCTTGGTTTGGCATTGTGCAGGTGGTTTGAGGTGAGGTCTGGGGAGAGAAGACGGTTTGATGGTTTTGAGAGGAAGTTTTGTTGTAGAGAAGAACAATAGCGACCGAGTGAGGCCGAAGAGTGGTCTAGAAAGTTATGAGGGTCATGATTTCCAATGACGATCGCGGCGCCGTTCTTTTCGACGCCGAATTTCGCGTCTTCCCACTTCTTCATCAACGCCCTACAAATGCACACGTTAAGCATTGCCATCGTTGTCTCGGTCGCATGCTGCGCGCACAGTGCTGGACTCGGCCGCTCACCACCATGACGCGTGTAGCGCCTAGAAATCCTCTGATCGCCATCGTTGGCGCGACAGGAACTGGCAAATCTCAAGTACACACATGTGAGGAAGATCGTTTCCATTCATCAGACTAATCACCACAGGAGTAGCTGGCTGTAGAACTTGCGAAACGCTACAATGGCGAGATCATCAATGGCGATGCGATGCAGCTTTACGCCGGCCTGCCAATCATTACGAACAAGATCACGACTGAGGAGCAGGAGGGGATACCGCACCATTTGCTGGGATGTATTGGGTTGCACGAGCAGACTTGGGTGGTTGGCACGTTTGTTCGCAATGCGCTCAAAGTGATTGAGGAGATAAGAGGAAGAGGCAGGTTGCCGATATTGGTGGGTGGAACGCATTATTATACGCAAAGCTTGCTGTTCAGAGATCGGTTGGCGGAGAAAGAGGAGGATGCAGGTGAGAGGGAGTATGTGGAGCATACGTCGGGCCAGTATCCCATCCTAAAAGAGTCGACGGAGGTTTTGTTGGAGGAGCTCACGAAGGTGGATCCGGAGATGGCAGATCGCTGGCATCCAAACGACCGAAGGAAGATTCAACGGAGTTTGGAGATTTATCTGCAAACCGGACGCAAGGCTTCGGAGATCTATGCTGAACAGCGGCAAGGTCGAAATCATGATGAAGACGAACAATCTGGTGCTAGTGCCGTCGACATGCGGTTTGATACACTCTTGTTCTGGACACACGCAGAGAACGATACGCTGCGTGCACGACTGGAAAGAAGGGTGGACAAGATGCTGAATCAAGGCTTGTTGCAGGAAGTCGCGATGCTCAATGCTTTCGCCAATGAGCAGGCCGCTCACGGTAGTCCCGTGGACGAGACCCGAGGCATCTGGGTCAGTATTGGACACAAGGAGTTCAGAGCGTATTCTGCCGCTCTGGCTGCCGATGCAGAAGACAAGGCGCAGCTCGAGAAGCTGAAGGCGGAAGGCTTGGAACGCACCAAGATTGCGACACGGCAATATTCGAAACGGCAAGTGCGATGGATCAAGATCAAATTGGTCGATGCACTGGCGGAGGCTCAGGCTCAGGACAGCCTGTACCTTCTCGATGGCACAGATGTGGAAGCATTCAATGATTCTGTTGTCCAGCCTGCGGCGGACTTCACGAAACGATTCCTGGAAGCCGGAAGCATGCCAAAGCCAGGATCGATCTCTTCCGCCGCTGCAGTGCTACTCGGCGCCCAGCGTGGCAAGGGCCAGACGGAAGGTGGAGAGAAGTGGACGAGGCAACATTGTGCTGCCTGTAATGTCACTTGTGTTTTGCCAGAGCAGTGGCAGCAGCACACTCGGAGCAAGACGCATAAGAAACTAGTCGCGAAAGCTTCAAACAAGCAAAGCGTCGACGGAGCAATTGTCGGCATTTGAGTTGTGATGAAGCGAACGATACTCACAGCGCGGAGAGTGCAGTCTCATCCGCCAAACTGGTGCGTTCCGGTACAGGAGCAAGACTGCCGGTGAGCTTTCAGGACAACTTCCTAGCGTGTACAGCTAAGTGAGCAGCACACGTTGTCAGCCTGACAGCTAACTTGTCAGGACCGGCGTAGGTATGATGGCAGGGCGAACACATACGATCTGCCAGAGCACGCGTTGGACTACCATCCGAGGAAGAGCACGAGCGATGGGCCATGGCGGATAGCGTCTCCCACCGATCACGCACCCCGGCTCTCATGCCCACCGCTGACAGCGTCTCCCACCGATCCTCCTTGCTAACTCTCATGTTCACCGCCGATAGCGTCTCCTGCCGATCCTCCTTGCCAACTCTCATGTTCACCGCCGACAGCGTCTTCTGCCGATCCTCCATGCCAGCTCTCAAGTCCACCGCCATCGTTTTTCAATCCTAGGGGGCAGACAATGCAAAGCGGAGTTCCAGAGCTGTCAAGAGGCGCTCACGCGAGACCATTGACGAAGAAGAGGAGGCGGCCATCGGATAGCCGAGTGAAGTTTATGGGTGACGAGCGAGAACACGGGGATACAATTGGCGAAGACGAAAACGAGGACGAAGAGGAAGACCGGGAATGCAATCCCTCCGACGACGACGCATTGCTCGAGGAGGTCTTCGAGGGCTTGCAGGAGGAGGAAGATCTCGATGAGGACAGAGAGGAATGGCGAACGAGGAAGAACCACCACCAACCTCTGACAGCATACCGTCAGCATCCGTGTCACCAGACATGACGTTCGATCAGGCCGTGGCTATCATTCTAACCACTTGTGAAACTTCCCGCCTGCGCCGCGTTCTGGAAGAGTTCTTTGTCGATCTGAGCAACAACACTCATCTGCGACAAGATCGACACACCTTTCGTTGGCACAGCCGAGAACACCAAGACGCCGATCTCGCGTGTGACTTTGAACGCTTCCTTGACTTCGACCCCCGCATGATTGTCAAGACCAATGGCAGTTGTCAGGACCGCGCCGTTTCGTTCTTTCATTGGGCCTCGATTTGCTGCAAGAACCCGAAGAATGGCGGCATATGGGATGCGTCGACCCCGTCGATCGCGTGGTCATCGATTACGATACGCTCGCCGGCATTTTCGCGTTCGATCTTGTTAGGTACAGGATGAAGCGAGAGTACGCCGGCCACAAGCCATATGAGGTAGTCCTGCCGGCCGCACTGAAGATGTTCTGGGAGTTTGCATATGAGATGTGGGAGAAATCAGCGGCGGTCATCGGTGTGCTGTTTGGGGAGACTGTCTTCAAGGCGTACGTCGAGATGCCAGTGCGGCCCGGGAGTGAGCGACACCCATTGTCGCTTATGCCAATGAAGATTTTTGGAGCGCGGATGCACATCTTCGTGGAGTCTACGACGGTCGATGACGGTCAGCTCCGAGTGGATCGCCTCGTATTAGTCTGTTACCACCCGGAAGCGTGTTTCGCACATGGAGTCAGACACGCTATTACCGCCAGACACATCGAGAGGATGCGCTGCATGATCATCATCCTCAGTTTCAACGTCGATACTCCGAGCGTGCGTCTGGTGCGAGTGAAGAGGAAACGCAAGGGCAACATCACGACTGAAGGACTGAAGGCGCAATACGCTCGGAGAAGCCAGGTGGCCGGGCGCATCAACAGCGACTCGAGCAAGAACTTCAGTTTGTTCTGTACAGAGGTCATCACCGGCACGCCCGCCGATCTGGACGAGGTCCCCAGCACCTCCGCCATCACCTCGAGTACGAATACGATCCCTTGCCAAGGGCAAGCCGCAGCCCTTCGCATCGTTTCGGTATATCGCGGAAATCCTACAAGAAGCTGCTCATACCAACGGAATCGACTGGCTCACAATGTGCGTCGGTGCCGACGTCGTAGCACTTCTTCGCTCACCGCTCACCGCTCGCCGACGCGCTCAGCTCGAAGCTTGTGCCGGCTCTCCGGAGCCTGTCACGAGAGAAGCGGACAGAAATCGGGCGGTCTACCGGAGGAATGAGGCTGTATCAGCCGTCTTCGACACATTGTGGAGCGGGCGTACATCACAGACATAGATCCGAGGAGGGCCAGTCACAATCTGGTATCCCCATTGCCTCACTCAAAGTGCACCACAGGACGCGGAATCCGGTCGCTTGAAGTGTGCAGTCTGCGCGAGATAGACACTTGTTGAGGAAGGATGTGTGCACGAGACTATCAAAGCAGCAGCAATACCGTCGTTTCCTCGCTTAGACCGCGCCATCCAAACCTCCAGCATCCAAGCCGCGGGATCACGGAGGTATTGCTCGTATCCACAACCCGATGTCGGCTTCCTCTGGCTTGCTCATCATACAGTAAAGCGTAATCCCATCGCCATCATCATCGCAAACCATCTCGTTCGCCAACTCAAACCCCATGCGCTGGTAAATCGCCATATTAGGCTCCGCCCTACTACTCTCCAGATAGCATTTCCTCCCTTCTGCATCCGCCTTATCAGTGACATGCTTGAATGGTAGCTTCCCCACTCCCTGGCCCTGTGTCTCCGGCAACACCGTAAATATTGCAAAACTAGTACCCCTTCTCGTCAATCCACAACTCCTTCTGGGCCTCCGCCTGCGCCGCCTTCCAGATCCAATACCGCTTCACGTTTAGCCCTACTCTGCCGTACCATATATTCATGCGCACTTGCTCAAGCCACAGCCACCAAAAGCCCCAGTAGTCGCTCCAAGATTGTGGAGCGAAGAAAATGGAGTCTGAGACCGTGGATTGAGACAGAAAGCGCGTGTTTGCTGCGTGTCAGAAAGAGGCATGTCCAGCCGAAGACATGAAGCTCGAAATTTAAACTTTCTTCCGCAGCACTCCATTTCAAAAAGTTCCGTCCATGCCGTTCCTCACGATCACGATGACAACGACGGTCGTCCGATGAGAGCGTCTTCAAGCCGGCTGTTACCTTCGCCTCGAGTGCTCGAATTCCTCATCAGTCGGGGACGCATCCCTCAGAGCATGGCTCTTGTTCCGGTTCCTGAGCCGCCGCCAGAGAAGGCAGAGGTCATGACTCCACCGCCGGCAGTCGCGATCACGCCGTGTGATCCTTGGCCTCGACCGTATGAGATGGACGGGAATTTGAGAAGAGTGGCACCATATCACTTCACGTACAACACGAATTGCAAACAAAGATGGCGAGGGAGAGGCATTTTGGAGATATTCAAGGATGAATTTCGAGATCGACCGCCGGAGTACTATGTATGTTCGAAGAGCGAGCACGTGGATGACTTGACCGGGACCTGACTGACGCTTTCAGGAAGAAGCGATGGGGAATGGAGCTATACAGTTGAATGGACAACCAGTACCTTCGCCTGAGACGAAAGTTCAGAATGGAGACATCATTAGCCATACTCTGCATCGACATGAACCTCCCGTGACTGCCCAGCCTATTGGCATTGTACATGAGGACGACGGACTCATGATCATCAACAAGCCTGCCGGCGTGCCGGTCCATCCTGCTGGAAGATACAACTACAACTCGGTCATAGAGATTCTGAGATCTGAGAGAGGGCACGAGTTCAACCCATTGCCATGCAACCGCCTGGATCGATTGACCAGCGGAGTCATGTTCATTGCGAAGAACAAGAAAGCAGCAGAAAAGGTCACCGAGCAACTGATGGCACGAACCGTCCGGAAAGAGTACGTCGCTCGTGTGAAAGGAGAGTTTCCCGAAGGCGATGTCGTTTGTGAACAACCAATTCTCCAAATCTCGCCCAAACTCGGCCTCAACCGTGTCCGAGCAAATGGCAAAGAAGCTCGGACCGTTTTCAAACGCCTGGCATACTATCCTGCCTCCGCGCCGAGCGACACGGACAACGTCAACGGTCGGCAAAGAGAGGGCTACAGCATCGTCCGCTGCCGTCCGCTCACCGGCCGCACACATCAACTCCGCGTACACCTCCAATTTCTCGGCCATCCCATCTCCAACGACCCGATCTACAGCAACCAGCGTGTTTTCGGCCCAGACCTAGGGAAATCCTCCAGTACCGCCGAAGACGACGAAGACATCATGACCCGTCTCGCACGTATGGGCAAGGAAGAAGTTGCCGAAGCGGTGGCTTACCACGACGAGATGGTGGATGAGTACAATCGCAAGAAAGCGGAAAAGATGACGGGTGAGGTATGCAAGTTGTGCAATACGCCGCTGTATAGTGATCCCGGAGCGCACGAGTTGGGAATATACTTGCATGCGAGGAAGTATGCCGATGCGGAAGGGAAGTGGAATTATGAGACCGAGCTGCCAGAATGGGCTCTGCCTCCGCCCGGCTTCGATGGACCGAAGCAGACAACTGAAGAGTCCGACCCGCTGGCCGTGGATGTGGAGAAGTTGACGTTGAAGGAGTGATGTCAAGTCTAATAATTGTAGGACTGACTTGAGCATGGGGGATCTTGTCCGTTGAGCAACTCAATTGACACTGATCGGAAGTCCGTCGCTATCTCAGACCATTGGCATGGTCCTCCCACCAGGTCGACTTGTTCACAAGTAGGACCGAGCTCGGCGGCCGGAGCTTTGACAGCCTCATTATCGATTCTCGGATGAGCTCGCACCACGATTATGTCTCGAGATCGTCGAGACGAACGACCCGGAGTGAAGCACCTGCTCAAGTTCACGGACGGAAACAGACAGACGTCATCCGTCGAGGATCTGTCACTTTGGAACATCTCTGACAGGCACAAATGTCATGCACTGAGCGAGTCAGTGCTCGGTATACAACTCGACTCTGCACAACGCACCACACAACCACCTGCCATCAACAGCCCAACGACGCGGAGTTGCCAGCGAGTAAGCGACAGGCCAGTCAGTTCTAGACCCGGATCCCGGTCCAGTCATCAGGAACATCTGCAAGTCTTCGATGCAGACAAGCATTGCGACGCCGGATCCTGGCGAAGGCTAACGCCGCTCACGCCATGTCTCCCGATCGGGACTGTCTTTCTGAAACACGTCATATGTGGGAGTGAGATTTATGAACAGGGATTCGCAGAATGCTTCGCTTACGAGTGAACTGGAGATTTGATGGGGCCTCGTGAAGACAGGCACTGCTGGCTTGCCTGAGGCAGCCTGGGAAATTGAGTGTTTCGATTCCGCTCGACTGCGACAAGACGATCGCATTTCCTCCTATCGGGAAGAGGAGGAGTCTGGCTGGATCTCATAGGCGCATCCCAGGAGCATCGTTTTCCTGCTGGGTTCAACAGTCAATTTGCTGGTGATCAGAAATGGCGTGGTTGCGTTTTCCTTGCCGACTGATCTGGATATCGTAGTCCATAATCTCTACATAGTCAAAGGCGGTGATTGCTGAACAGGCAGTGTATTCATACAGTAAGCAGTAACACATGAAAATCGTAGTCTCATATATACACATTGACAGAATTTGGGATCGTCGTCGCCTTGCCTTCCAATCGGGTCAAAGGCCTTTGTCAACCTCCTGTCTCCTCCTAACAACACGCCTCCCCCCTCCGCGGTGTTGACTAGGCCAACGATCGTGGCGGGAGTTCTGACCTCTGTGCACTTTGCACCGGAGCCAGCACGGGTCGTTGAGCTTTATTCTTAAGCAAAGGTTTTTGTCCCGGCTCCTGAGGCATCGTCAGAGTCTTCTGGCTGTCATTAGCGTTCCGGCCTCCTCCTTTAAACCAGGCTGTCACGGCGCGGATATTGGAGACTGAGCCCGTCGGCGAAGGAGGAGCGATGCGCGGAGTGGAGGGCGCTTGGGAATTCGTCCAGCTCCAGCGGACGGGGTTGACAACCGTGTGAGACGAGCCGAGGTTATTGAGCTGTACATGTTGACCATCGGGCGTGACGTTGGGCGTGATCTGGGGCGAGACGTCGGGCGAGGCGACGGGTGAGACGACGGGGGAGACGTCGGGCGGAGTGGTGGTCACGCGTGGCGTTGACCAGACTGGCCGGGCGGGTTCCACGTCGCGGCCATCGGCGTGGTAGCTGGGAGGTGCTTGAGGTTTTGGCCCATTTGTCAAGTGAGCTGATTGCGGTGGGGAAGGGCAATCTTCGAGCGAGACTGCGCTGCGGAGACCAATGTCTGATACGTCTTTGGGGGCGACGTAAGGGGGGTTGGATGATTTCCATGCTATACTGGCAGCCCGTCTGGTGGAAGCCGATGAACTCGGCGTTTGTTTTGATCTGGCAAAGCCGTAACATGAGTTGCGTTCCGGGTATTCAGCGGAAGGCTTCTCTGGCGCCGATTGATACTTGGGCAGCGCAGTGGCGGGTGCGCTAATGTGCAGCGGTTGTGATATCGGCCGTTTGTCCACAGGCTGTGATATTGGCCTTTTCTCGCGGGTACCATCACTGTTGGATCCGGTGAGGTTGGAGTATTTTCGCTTCTTCTGCCGTCTTCTCCAGAGCCAGAATGCGAGAATTGCCAAAAGTAATGTGCAGACTATGGATCAATTAGCGCGTGATCGGAGAGCACGCTCAAAACGATGAACAACTTACCAACGCTGACTGACGATGCGATTGCGACTTGAGCTGAACTAGACAGGCCTGAGTCTCCGCCATCGATCTGGCCACCGCCGTTACGACCTTGATCTCGGTTGTTGTCGCCGGAGTGTTGTCCATTCTGATCACCTCCCCTCGAATTGTTATTGTCGTTGTTCTGCTGATTCTGATCATGACCTTGTTGGTTTTGATCGTTGCCTTGTTGCTGGTTTTGATTATTTCCCTGGGTTCTGATCGTTGCCTTGCTGCCGGTTTTCATCGTTGCCTTGCTGCTGGTTTTGGTTATTTTCCTGCTGCTGGCCCTGCTGCTGGTTCTGGTTGTTGCCCTGCTGCTGGTCTCGATTGTTACCTTGCTGCTGGCCCTGCTGCTGGTTTTGATTGTTGTTCCCTTGCTGGTTCTGATCCCGGGAGCCAGCGGCGGCAGCAACGCTGTTAGAGCCAAGGTTTCCGCTCTGTGGAGCCATTGGATCACGTAAGTATGTTTCCAGCCTGGATGATGGACCTTTCCAAGCGGGTATCTCTCCTGGCGGAGTGGCAGACCTTTCCAACCTGGTTCCGTGGAAAGAGACTAGATGCTAATGGGTAGCAATAATAGAGCGGTCCTCACACCCGAGGCATCCTTGGTGGTACGTTCGTAGCCACCTCCAGCAGAGTCACCAAGGGTCGAAGTAGAATACAGGTCAAGAGTTGAGCTGGGTGTGTAAAGTATGATGCAAGTTGACGAACGAACGCTGCGGACCAAGGCCCCATGAAGGTCAGAGATCAGGTACCACAATCGTCACAGAGAACCTGGAGGATGCGACAATCGCGCACGAGCAGGCATTGTGAATCAAGCACAGAGTCGTATGTCGTGGGTATCGCTCCAAAGTGAGGAGAAAGCCCGGGTCGGAGGATCTTTTGAGGCGAACACAACGAGCATTATCCCTGCAGCGAGGGCTTGCGACATTGAGGTCGGATTCATCTCGCAAGGATTGTCCATATCGAAAAGTCAATCTCCAGCGTGTCTCCTCGCTGTTGGCTCCTTTCGGGGGTGAGGCCGTCGTACCCGTCGTCGCAGCATCGGTGAGTTTTGACGTTGGAGACTGAAACGAGCTAGTCTAGCCGATCTTGTGCCCATGACCGACACTGATCGCCGCTCGAGCGGCTCGACAGGCTCGACAGTCGTGATAGACTAAACTCGAGATGTCCCGACCGGGGCTTGAGTGGTCAGGATCGGCTGTGGATCAGTGATCGTGCACATGTTAATGCGACCTCGTAGAAGACTGCATGTTCCGTAGTTCTCGTTCTGCAGTACGCTCGCTGGCAGGGGAATGGCCTTTATCGTTTGAGATTTGCAGCCCTTGACTCGTTTCAGGCGAGATGAACGTGGAAGCAGATGGGAGCGCGAGTCGCAGGACCTGCATTGAGCATGTCGCAATATAACGGACACTAATCGGACGAGGGCAGCGGAATCGTAGCGTATGATAATCTACTAAACTCACTCAGCAGGGCGCCTTGTCCGTCGTACACAGTGGTGAGGTTCATCGACAATCTCGGATCAGAGATGGGAGGAATCGTCGGGCCCGTCTATCAGAAAGACCTACTGCAACCACCGCGATCTAGAATATTGCAGCTTGGTCGTCCTCGGCAAAGTCTGCGAATATACAACACCTTGTTGCAAATTGCCTTCATGTTGGTGAGACGCAATGCTCACCGCCGGCCAGGGATGATCTCGTCTGAAAGGCTCATTTCGTTCGTGTGTGTTCCTTGAACCTACACTGCCAGCCATTCAAGCTCATCATGGAAACCTGGAATGGGCGACCACGCCTTCGTAGCTTGTTGCGACCGAGAAGAAGCTGGACAAGCAGGTCGCCGAAGAGAAGAGTCGAATTATTCTTCGAATTATTCTACTCAGCCACCGCGGAAGAGCTGAAAAAGCAGGCGCGGTCGTTTGCCGGCAACCCTGCAAAGACTCAGCCCTATGTGTTTGCTTTGAGTGGCGCATGTCTTTTCAGACCACTGTGGACGGGACGTATCCAACCCTTCGGCAGTTCGCAGACTTTAAACACCACACAGCCGCTGATGAGTGCATCAGCCTCACATGAACAGCTGACTGAACGAGGTGGTTTTTCGTAGTGCTTCTTTCGGTGCGTGTGTTGATCTCACCATAGGTGGTGTCGACAGTCTTGTGCATGGCGAGGTCTCGAGCACCACGGCGGGGAGTACGAATACGCCCTGGTTCTCATCACCACTTCCAACAATATACGAAGAAGGGAACATGCGAATGTTCTTTGCATCGCCTCTCTACGACGAGTCCATCCAGATCTGATCTTCAGGCACGCACAAGGTAAGGAGAACCATTCATCGTTGTTTCCATTTGCGGGTATGACGACGATTTCCAAGGGACTCGGCGCGGCCGTGGTGGAAAGCAGAGCTCAGCCTCCCATCAGGTCACTCGCTCGCTCCACAAGACGGAATACTTCGCCTCAGCGTGCCGAGGAGGGGTTACGCACTCTGCGCTAGGTTGCCGTCAGCAGCGAAGGACCTATATCTTTCCCTCTTGCCGCCTCTGACACCTCTTCTCCCCTTTCCACCAACCAAGTACAACAATCTCCTCCAACTCCACGTCAAACCACCACACATACCATGTCCGGACCATACGACCAATCCGGCTACGGCCAGCAGAACTACAACAACCAGCCCTACGGCCAACAATCCTACGATCCAAACTATCCACCTCAAGGCCAAGGTTACAACCAAGGCTACCCGCAACAAGGCGGGTACCAACAGCCTTCATACGGCGGACCGCAATATCATCAGCCTCAGCAAGGCTATGGTGCCCTTCCTGCACCCGACTACACAAACGGCCAAGGCAGCGGCTACAACACCGGCGCACCACCTCAACACGGCGGCTTCCAGCACAACCAGCAACAACACGGGAACTACGGTGGAGCGCCTCAATACAGCACGCAACAGCACGATCCCTACTCGCAGCAGCAAAACACATACGGTCCTCCAGCCGGCAGCAGCGACCCCAACAACCCCTACGGCTACCAGAAAGATCCCGCCGACCCAAACCACCCCCAAGAAGGTGAACGAGGCTTCATGGGCGCTGTAGCGGGCGGTATCGGTGGACACATGTTGGGCAAGCAGGCGGGACACGGGATCCTTGGGTAAGCACAATTTGTTCTTCAATGGATGGTGTGGATTTGTACTGACTCGTGTTTGACAGGACGCTCGCGGGCGCATTTCTCGGGTCCAAGGGTGAGGACAAATTGAAGCAGAATAAGCATGGCAATCAGCGCTGGTAGAGGGATGGGAAGGATGATGGAGAGGATGACTGGACTGTGTATTGGGACGATAGCTTTTTGTGATGGATGCAATTGGGATGAGCATGATGAACGAATGGAATCGGCGTTCTTGGTTTAGCATGGTTTGTACGACGGAATTTGAGAATTGATGAATAGACGACTGTATATCCGACTCAATCGATCCTTCATACTCTACGCTCCTGCTCGAGCCGCACCTCTCAGCCGCTTAGGTTGCACGTTGTCCAGTGTGGGTGGAGCGGCCTCACGGAGGTCTTTGTCGACACAGTTGACCTCCAAAAACATCGCTGATATTCCTGGAGTATCCAAATCCCATAGACCTGTACCGTGACAAGGCACAAGTGTATATGGCCCATCCTAACTTGTGCCAGCCAGCCGAAGAAATTCGTCCCAATATCCGCTGACCTCCTTCCCTCCCAACGCCTTTCCCATCACGCCAGAATCACGGACTCCCCCCTCCATACCTCCCCATCTTCGCCGACCTCGCCACCTCCATCGAGCTCTTATACTCCATCCACAACTCCTTCACCCTCCCATCCCTCTCCATTTTATCGACAATCTTATTCGCCTCCTTGCCCCTCTTCCTCGTGCTCAATCCATCTCTCCGCACAATCGCTTCAGGTGTGAGATACTTCTCCCGCGCGAGGAAGTTCTCCACCCATTCGTTGAGGTGGAAGCGCCAGTGGTTGAGTTTGTGAGCGGTTTCGGCGTTGGACATGCAGAATTTGCCGACGTAGAAGATGTGGGAGGTTGGCACGACGGTTTGGCCTTTGTCGTTGATGACTTCGTGGGAGGTGGAAGCGGTGCTGCTGGCCTTGTCGTCCGAGTCGTCCGAGTCTTCGTCGTCGTCGTCATCGTCCGCGTCGATGTTCTCGAGGGTGTGGCGATTGTAGGGTTTGCCGTGAAATTGCACTTCGTATTTGCACGGGTGGTTGGTCCGGCCGCATGCGTCGCACTTGTCGCGTAACCAGTTTTCGCCGGATTGATCGAGGCGCTGGAATAGGATCTCTGGGCGCGATTCCAGAGCAACGGTAAACTCTGGTCGCCATACCGAGGATGTAAACTTGGAGCTCGCCAGGCCAGTAACTTCATCGTCGAGCTTCTTGAACGCGAGCTCGTAGATGGGATCGTCCATCTTGAAGCCTGGGTTGATCTTCCGTTGGACCATCCATTCGACGGCGTATTTGAACAGCTCTCTTGCCTTCATCGAAGCGTATCTGGTGAACTCAAGAGGAATGCCAGCTGGCACGCCGAGCGTGTCTTCTTCGCTGGCTTCTTCGACGAAGTCGGCGTCTTCGTCGGTTTCCTCGAAGAACTGTCGGCTGCTCGTATATTGCGGAGCTTCCTCTTCGTCCAGCAGTCCATCATCTTCGGAGTTGAACTTCTCGCTGTCGCTCAGCAGATCAACCACGTTCTCCTGGTTCTCTTCCACCTCCTGTCCAGCTCGTTTGCGCTTCAGCTTCTCCAGCGCATCCCTTCTGGCATTCTTCTTCGTCGACTGGGTGTTCTTCGGAGTCCGCCCTGATTCATCGTCGCTGGGTTTCAGGAAGTCCAGGTCGTCCGCGAGATCTTCTTGCTCTTCCTTTGTCATCTTCCGGGGTCGCTTCAACTTTCGTGTAGCTGGAGTGTCTGGCTGCTCTTGCTCTTCTTCGTCCTTGTCACTTCCACGCTTCACGCGCTTCCTCTTCTTCGTTGACATGATGACCACATCCTCGTCGCTTTCACTCACCGGAGGCGGCGAGTCGCTCACGAAGCTGTTCCGGCGCGCAGCTCTTCTCCTCCGTCGCTGCGTACCCTGTGTAGTCGGCATGTCGTCTTCCTCGTCCTCGTCCACGTCCAAATCCTCGCTCTGCTCTTGCACCGACTGCTGTCGGTTGTTCACAACGATATCCTCACTCTCGGGCTCCGCTTGCTGTTGCGCCTTGCGCCGACTCCCCCTTGACTGTGACATGGTCGCACGTGGTGTAGGTAGGATGTCGCTGTCTGATCCACTCCCAGAATCATCACCGGCAGCCCTTCGCCGAGCTTGGGAACTGAACATGCCTGCCTTCGTGGATGCTCGTGTGGATGCAGAGGATGAGAGGCGGATTGGAGAATCGAAAGATGATGGATCGCGAGCATTGTCGAAGTTTAGTCGCTTTTGCTTGTGTCGAGTGAATGGTGCATTGTCGCGTCGGCGTTGAGTTGAGCGCACAGGCTCGCTGTCGCTGTCGCTGGTCTTTGCACGTGAATCAGTCGGCACGAGCTCGAGTGGAGTCGATGCGCCACTTTGGCCAGCATCCTGGCCATCGCGCAATTTACGCCTCTTCGCAGGGCTCGGTGAACCTTCCAGTACCACCGCGGCTGCTCTATCTTGAAACTGCTTGTTGAGACCTTTCGCGGCCGGCGAGGAGGAGGGCAATGGGGTGAACGCTAGGCGCTGCTGTCGTTTGCGCGAAGATCGAGGAGCAGGAGGCATTTCTGATACCAATATGGGTGACCGAAAGGCCACAGTACTGCAGCGCTTTATCACGCCCGAGCTCTTTCGATCGAGACGGTGAAGATAGCCTGCATTCGAGTCCAGTAGCTTGGTAGTAAGAATCTCCGTAGAGTGCCCAAGGTAATGAACGCGTCGGAACGGGTGACGCGCTGCCAAAACGATGAAATCATCTTTCCCAAAAAGAGCCCATCCTCGGCCAAGGTGGTCCCTCCTGATCCCGGTCTTACCAACTCTTCTATTGACACACATCTTCTCCTTCTCACACCGCCGGGGCAGAATGCACTGAACGCGCGAAGCTGGCTACAATTCAACAGTCCTTCCGTCCGCCGCAATGTCGTCAAATCTGGCGTCAGCGGACGACTTCGAGAACGCCCCGAGCACAGCTATCCCTGTCAACAATGGCTCGAAAGATTCACAGTCCAGGACTGAGAAGCCCAATGCATGTACGAAGTGCCTCCTCAAAACGGACGGCCAGACCTGATAATGATGGGAAAGTCACAGAACTCATGTCTCGAAAGAAGGTGGCATCGCCTGTCAGGAACGCCGACCGAGCTACTCAACGTACAACATACTACGGACGAGATGGCCTCGGTGCTTACATAGCGGACCCAGAATCCTTCCCACCAAGTCGTATTGTTTATCATAATGACAAGGTCGTGGTCATCAACGATCTCTACCCAAAAGCTACTGTGCATCTACTCATACTGCCTCGCGATCCGAAACGAAACTACCTCAGGCCGCAGGAGGCTTTTGATGATGCGGAGTTCCTTGAGGACTGTCGTAAGGAAGAGAGGAACGTGCGGCAGATCGTCGCGGAAGAGCTGAGAAGGAAGTTCGGGAACTGTTCGCAACAGGACAAGGCACGGACATCAGCCATGGAGTCGGAAGATCCTCCTGAGAAGCTACCTGCCGGTCGAGACTGGTCAAAAGAGGTGATCTCTGGTATACATGCGAATCCGAGCATGAACCACGTCCATATCCACGTCCTTAGCAGAGACATGGTCAGCGAGCCGATGAAGAAGCGCAACCACTACCTCTCCTTCACGACCGACTTCTTCGTCGGGCTCGAGCACTTTCCGCTTGCGGCCGAGGACCACAGGCGGCACTACAAGCACTTCCCCCATGATATGCGCTGCTGGAGATGCAATAGGACGGTTCAGGACATGCCCAAGCTAAAGGAACACCTGGCGAAAGAGCTTGAGGAATGGAAGATGGAATGAATTGCCGCTTGGTCTGAGCGTCGGCCGTCAACTACGGTCAAAGGATATTGGTGTGAGCCTTGAGGAGGGTTGACTTGGCAGAGTCCAGCGGATGGAGCTGTCCGGAACCTTTTCAGGCGAAAGTTGGTGCAGTGAACGTGAGCAAAGTCCAGCCGCCCCACTTTCATGTGCATTCGCTTACACGACATGCGGCAGGTGAAGGTGGTCACCGTGTCCGGTATTCCGTTTGATATGCGACGGCTGGGTACATTGCAGGGACGGCGGTCTGATAGACCGGCTAGGCGTCTACGGCATTCATATTGGATGCAATTTTGATTGCTGCTGTGCATCTCATAGCAGATTCATGGTGAGTGAACCGTTTCTACCTCCGGTGTTGTCATGTAATCATGACGACGTTCATACTTTGTCAACCAGAGCGCGGCATGGTTACCAGCGTATAGCGCGGAACCTGTATGCTTTATTACCCTTTCGCTGATGAATGGCTGGAAAGCCAGCCGACCAGAATCTGGTACAGACCGATCCAGGACCATGCCATGATCAACCTAACCATGATAGACGGGAGAGGAACACCCCGGTAAAATTCTCCTTTTTGGCGCGCACAAATCAATCGCGCACTGGCTCCTCGTCAGCTTCTCGTGTGGCACAGCGTGTCCGTCGAATTCTGACTTGTCGTTTCCTGCAGACAATCCACATTTGTGTCGCATGGATAGCCGCTTGCTCCGCTCACTCAACGAAAGAGAAATCATCTCATTGGCCCCAGCGATTGCGTCCTTTGATCAACTGCTGTCGCCAGCCTTCACTCCGCTCCCGCCGGGAGAGGTTCGGGAAGAGGTAAGGCCCATTTACAGCACTTGGCATCGACATCCTTGTTCTAGCCCTGCATGAGAGAGAGAGAGACAAACGCCATCACATGAAGAATTGAGGACAATACGAAAGACATCACTGCCAGTTCACCTCGCCAGCCTGACACGAGACCGCTGGATCACTGCCTAAATCCGATTGACTCAGAAAGCGCGGTCGCTAATTCTTCACCTCTGCTTGTAGACATTGCGCCGCAGTTCTTTACAACTTTCATAAACTTCAACACCATCGCACCAATTTCCGACTTCATCATCACCACTCCATGAAATGCGGTCCACTGTCCGCTCCGACAGCAACCTCAGCATGACCCCTTCCGCTCTGGGCCCCTCGTTGCCAGACATCGATTCACCACTGAGGATGTCACTCGATCCAGTCGGCACTCCACGTCGTAGCGGCTCAGCCTCGAGCTATGCCAACACAATGAATATCCACTCGCGCGCCGGCAGTACTCGGACCTTCAGTAGGTCCAGGGTCTTCACCGACAGCGACGTACACGTTGCCAGTCTGTGGGCACGTTACGCGCAAATACAGCAGACCGATGGCACGAAGAATGGCCTTCTCGAGGTTCGTGTCGCAAGTGGGTAGCCTTTCACAACGCTGACTGACACCCATTCCCACAGGAGGTGCTCACGCGCTACACTTATCTCCAACAGACGCACAATGAGTTACTGGCCGCCTCCGAGGAGGAACTCATCTCGAAAGTCAACTCCGTTGAGCTCGAGAATTCCAAGGCGGATGTTTCTCGACTTGTCGACATGCTGGTGAGTCCAGTATCTGGGATTTTGTCGTTCAGACACCGGTCTAATCGTGGTCTAGCAAGTTGATCCTTTCGCACTTGTTCTCATCGATGGCGATGACATGTTCTTCGACGACCATCTTCTTCGCCTGGGCGAGGAAGGCGGCAAGCAGGCAGCCGGCCAACTCAACAAATCAGTCACTGACTGGATGCGCGGCAATCTCGACTCCTATTCCTCCGACTGCCAGATTGTCACTCGAGTGTATGCCAATGTCAAAGCTATGGCCGAGAATTGCTACCGCGCTGGTGTTGTCTCGTCGCCGACCGTGGTGGAGGACTTTGTGCGCGGTTTCATGCGCAGTGGAGACCTTTTCGACTTCATTGATGTCAGCTTTGGCAAAGACAGCGCAATGGTCAAGATCAATGGTATGTCGTGCAGTACGCTGACGGTCCCGATACAGCAATGCTGACTTCACTTCTTAGCGATGCTCAAACTGCACATCCGTGGCTACCAATGCCGTCACATCTTGATCGGCTGCAACGAGACCGAAGGTTATGCTCACATGTTGAGTCGCTACTCATCCGATCGCGCCGCATTGCAGGACATGACACTCCTGGGAACCAAGCCATTCGAATACGACCTCGCCCCTATGCCGATGAGGAAGATCACTCTGCCGAATCTGTTCCGTGAGGCGCACACTGGGCCTCATGAAAGCGAATCACAAGGCGACTCCACCCGCATGCGCCACGACTCAAAGAGCCACTTCGATCCCACCAGTGGGGTCTTCACACCATCCTCGCGGACACCAGCGCCGGTCAATGGAAAGAATGGAAAGAGTGCTCCTGGTAGGACTGTCAGCCCTGCTGTCTCATCCAATCGTGGCAACATCCGCAGTAACTCGAGAGCGTCGTCTTCTGTCGTTTCTGAGGCCGCACCGGGCTCATCGACTGTTACCAAAGCCGTGCCCGTTGCGCCCAGTGCATGGTCGAGTATCGCCCAGCGTTCTGCTCATCTACCATTCAAAGACCTCACTCGGCCAGCACCGGAACCAAAGATGAGTGGTCCTCTGATTCGCCAGAACCAGTACGAACAGCGTCTTGATCCGCACATGGATTATGATCACGAGCGCGTTTATGAGGTCAGTATTTCATGGTACTCTTGCCTATACGGTGATTGCTAACAACCTGTGCAGCTCAAGAAGCTCAAATTGTGCAATCAGCACTACATCGGCCGCGGCTGCTGCCATTGGGCTGCCGGGAATGGCGCATGCCCGCACAAGCACGACTACCCCATGAGCGCGAAGGACAAAAATTGGCTTCGCGTGGTCGCCCGCGAAACGGTCTGCAAGAAAGGAACATACTGCTTGGACTTTGAGTGCATATACGGACACCACTGCCCTTATCCGAAAGCCAATGAGGGTTCCATGCGTGGCATTGGCTGCATCAACGGCGATGCGTGCCGCTTTGGTCGCGAGATGCATGGTATGGACATGACTGTCGCAAAGGTCCTTCAGCCGAAGGACTTGGAGGTATAGGCTCGGTGTCCCTAGCGGACTTCACCGTCTTTCCACACTCCCCTTGTTACGATACCCGATCGCTGGAGCATGCTGCTGTGCGAGTTAATGGTTTCGGTGGTGGTGAGCGGAGCTGCAGTCCCGTAGCTCTTTAATCAACCCAGACTTTCTGTGAAAGTCTCTGCTTCTAGTGAGTGTCTACTCTCTTCTGTCTGTAGTCTAATTCTTGTATGTCGAAGCATCGGCAGCGTTTCAATATGTTGTCAGTGCAGCGCTGTGATGAAGGAAGTGGGATGAGCGGAAAAGGAGAAAGCTCACAATTTCGCCATGGGTCGACCGCTCTTTCTGCCTTGCAAGAAGCGATCATGGCTTCACTGGAATGCATCACAGCATCGGCCGATGTTCCAGATCGTCGGGTTCCACCGTCGCTCCTGCCTTCCGGTATCATGGAATGTCCAAGCTCAACTTCAACCTCACCTCACCTCAATGCACTTCACTTCATCTCCCGACATCACGTCCTTTGACCTTTCATCTCCCGACACAGCATGGCCACTATATGTTCGGCCCGTCCCAACACTGCCGCTTCGACGGCGAGAATGCAACATCCTTCGCCCACGGCACCGAGCAGAGAAGTCATCGCTCTCGCCAATGCCGTGGTCCACTCGAAGCCACAGGAAATGATCATCGGCGGTTCGTCAGTAATTATCAGCCCATCGCTCCTGCCTACTCACCAGTTCAGAATATATCCGTCTGTTGAGACTTCACATCGCCAAAGGCAAGAGGCAGGATGCTCTCAGCTCAACTCACCATCACCTGGATCGGAGCTCTTTCTGGCGGGCCGAATGTGAGCGACTGAAGGCAGCCGTCAAACAGACCGATGTCGAGACTACCACCCTTCGTCTTGAGATCGATGCTCTCAACGCGAGACTGGAGGCGGCGAAGCCAGCGGCCCCGACGAAGAAACGCAAGAAGCAGGATACCGATATCATTCCATACCCACGGTCACCCAAGAGGGTGAAGCCTGATACGTCGTCCGGGCTGTCATCGACCCTGACATTTGATGAGACAACCGAGGCGACGCTTGGGGAAGGTGGAGATGTCGGTATGTGGCTATTCAGTGGAGGAGGCGATCAGAATATCGCTAAAATTTCAGGCACGACTCTTCTCCGGACGATGTATCACCTTCACTCGACGATCAAGAGGAAGGCCAAGATCGACGCTTCGGACTTATCGCACCATATCGTCGAAGCGACATCCAGCTTAACAGACATTATCTTGCAAAAGTCCCGCCACTTCGCCGCAGAAGCCTGTCACCACGTCAATGAAATGAAGGCCACTCTCACCTTGTGCAAACGTGCAATAGCATCCGTCGTGGTTGCCTACAATCGACTGGAAGGTCCTGATAAGAACAGCAGTGCTCCGGGACAAGCGATCTACGCTATTGTGCACATGTTCCAGGATCTCGTGAGAGTTTTCATCGTGCTCTCCGACGCAGAGGCAAAAAAAGCCATTGCCGCTGATTCGTCCAGTCAACCATCCCCAACAAAAGGGAAGCCCAAACCTCCACGACTGTTCAACATCAAGGAGCTTCCGTCCATGAGCCTGTTCACCAACTTCCTCGAAGGCATTGTGAACATGTTGGATCCGAAGAATCATACTCACAAGGCCTTGTTCGAAGGTTTCGCCTTTTGCGTGCTGACGATATTGGGTGAGCGGCTGCATCAGACAGTCTTCGGCCACGCTCGCGCTCAGACATTGGAAGATGAAATCATCAAGAGCAATGTCGCGGACGAAATCGAGGATGATGGCCCTTCGGCTTCCCTCCCACCACAGGATCAAGAACAGAAGCAGATCAGGCTCGAAGGGCCACATTTGATCCATCTCCTTAACCACATCATGAAAGCCGCACCCTCATATCTCGGCTTGATTCCGCCGACCAATGGCCGAGCAAAGCAGCTTACTGCCAGTGGCTTGAAGCGAGGAACGCTCACAGTCGAAGCGAAGGATTGCTTGCAGAGGACTCTGGTCAACTGCATCTTCGGGACTGAAGGCGTGGACGAGAGTGATCCGCTGGCTCACTGCCTGAAGATGCCGGTGAAGCCTGCTGCGTCAGTCACGATGCCGAAAATCAAGGAGCCGGAAGTGCAGGATTGGTTCAAGGGTGAGATGTGGCGTTTGTTGGGGTGGGATATCCTGTCGAAGGAGGGAGAGTGGTGATGTGGGATAATTGATGAATCACGAGATATGGATAAGATGTTCAATTATTGTGGCGTATAAGATATGGAGGGGATGAGGGAACGTTTTGATCGGGGGCATGATCTTCGGGCTGGCCAGAGGAAGAAGCAGCGAATGTATGCACATGTACGCTCTTATTCGAAGTTACACAAGAGCGGTCTGCATGCAGACGTCCGGTGTCCAGAGTACCGTGCCTCCCGCTTTGTGGTAGATTACCTTATGATTGTTCGGTTCTTGGCGTTCTGGAAAGTGAAATGAAAGTGGGCATGGCGACATGAACAAAAGCAATTATTTTGATAAGAAAACTATTCCACTCTGATACTTCGATACATTCAAATTGGCCATCGTACGCCGGTGTCCAACGAGGCACACAGCAATTGTCCCGCGCAAAAAGACAGTGTTGACTGAAGGCAGCAAAAAGAATTGTCGCAATGTTGCCGCTTGCATTGAAGATCGACCCCGGCTGGTTTGTTGTTAGCTAATAGTTGAAGGAGACAGTAGTGCAGGTGCACACTTACAATCGAACCGGGATTATCAGAAGATGAGCAGGGTGGGAACTGCGTTTCAGAATCTGATGTGATGACCATTACACTAGTCAACCACTGATTAGATGAGCACGTTACAATAATTATAGTATATATTTGTCAATCAAAACCCGAGCAATAGCCGACGAACTTGAGTCTCCCAGCGAAAGCGAGCGTCCTTCTCTACCACGACTCTTCTTAGCTGCCTACGATCAACTAGAAACTGTCTACGTGCCATTCTATGGCAGTGCTCACTTCTACTCGTTCGTTGTTCGAGCATGAGGTACGAATTTAGTCACGAGTGGGCTCCTGCTCACTTCCGAGTTGGCAACGCCCCCACCCTGCCGAGCTTCACAATCGGGCAATACTTAGGTAGCCCGTGTTGTGAGCTCAATCGGAGCACATATCTATGCTCTCGCTGCTGCTCTGTAGTAAAAGTAGTGCCCTGATGTCTCGTGTAGATTGTAGCGTGGTTTTGCCATCGCGTTGGCTGCCCATGTGTTAGGGCGTCAGGCTGTCACTGGGCGCCCAGCATTACATCATTCTCAGCTGCATCGGCGTTCGCTGTTTCTTCCTCTGCCTGAGAACATCGATCAACAGAATTGAGAAGATCATACAACAACAATGAGGCTTCCATCGGGCCTCATCAGCGGACTGCTAGTCACCGGCACTTTAGCAGCACCATCTCAGCCGCAAGAACAAGCAGTCCTCCAGCCCTCCCATATTACCCCCGCAAATGCCATCGAAACAGGAGTCGGCCACTTCAGCGAGTGGAGCCGAGAGACAAAGAAGAACTTTCTCATCGACTGGCAAGAAGGACGATCGTCGCAATGGATCATTGTGCAGGGCAATGAGGGTGGGGATCTCGACAGCATGACCGCCGCCATGACATGGGCCTACCACTTGGAGCATTCGACCGCGAACACCTCTCACCCGATCAAAGCTATTGCACTGCTGCAGACTCCCGCTGATGCTCTGGATTTACGACCAGAGAACAAGCTTGCTTTGGACAATTCACAGATGAGCTCTGGCCACTCCGACTTGCTCACAACAGATGAACTTCCAGAGGATCCAGAAAGTCTTGCATTAGACATCAAGGGCATCATCATTGTCGATCATGCTGTTCCACTACGGAAGTGGGACAAAGCGCCTATCTTGAGCATATTCGATCACCATCAGGACGCTGGAGCTGGCCTTGGTGCCAAACCGCGAATCTTCGAAAAGGTTGCCAGCTGCACCACTCTTGTCGCACGCCAAATGCTGGATGAACTGGAAGCGCTGCCCAAAGAGTACCACTTGCCACATGAGCTCCTTGAGTTGATTCTTAGTGCTATTGCCATCGACTCAGACGGACTGAAGGGAGCAACGGACGAGGATCGCAAGACCGCCGAGCGAGTTCTGAAGCGTAGTAACTGGCACAAGAAAGACCTCGACGAGAAGATGCAGGATCTTGGCAAAGAGCTCAAGGATGCGAAGAAAGACATTGGTCACCTCGGCCTTCGTGACTTGCTTCGCCGAGATTGGAAAGGCGACTTGGTCGACACTCCATCACCACGCACCCCGACTGTAAACCTCGGGTTCTCCAGCATTCCATACTCGATGGATGAGCAGATCGAGAAGACCGAATTCCACGCTCTTTTCGACTGGTTTGCCATTGAGGCGGCCTGGACAGCTGAATCCGCAACCGACATCAGCGTCGCTTTGAACAAGTACAAGATCCACGACAAGGATGGCAACAAGCAGAAGATCCGCGAAATCGTGCTTGTGGTGCGGAGCGATGTGAGGATCACTGAAGAGCAGGCCGACGACCTCTTCCGCACCGTGTCGAAGGCTATCGAGGAGGAGCCAACGCTCAAGGCGAAGAAGTGGCACCGTGCGAATGAGCTTGGAAAGCGGCAGATGGTCTGGGCGCACGAGAGAGAGGATGCAGGTCGGAAGGTCATCCGTCCTATCATCGAGGAGTCTGTCAAGAATTGGGACTGATGTGGTATGATCATACGAGTGCTTTGTGGTTCTTCTTGCATGCAATGGCGTTTCACGAGGAAAAGTGATACTGGCAGGACAGTATATAAGATAGCCATCTGTCTGAGCGTTCAAGTTCTCTACTGTCTCTGTTTTTCACTACCGTTATCGATGCACCTGAAGCCAAGCACTCCACCCCTTGCCTCCACCCGTGAGCTCTTCCGAAAACGGCGGCATCTCTGTCCCTGGCGGACTCGTCATACACATCTCCAGATATCTCGCATAATTCCCATCTCCTATACTTCCTTGCACAACTGCCTTACCCACGCCTCTTACATCCTCAAACATCTTCAACGCCGTAAAATCACAACTGCCATACATGGCCTGAAATACCTCAATCTCCAACGCATCAACACCAGTAAAGCTCTCCGTAACCTGATACTTCGAGAACCTCGGATCGACGTCCAGCCTCACATGGATATAATACCTTCGTATCAACGACGCAACTCTTGACTTGACCACCGGCGGTAACGTGACTCGATCTCGCGGCGTGAGAAGGAACGCAGGTAGGGCTGTCAACAGACTCGGATGCGCCATGAAGGTGTTCTCGGCGTAGAGGATCGGTGTTGCCTCGCGGTTCACTTGCTTGCACGTTCGCAGGATGTTGGCACAGAACGATCGATTGTGCTGTCGGACGGGCGGGTGGGGAATCGTGTGGACGAGCAAAAGCTCCCAGATGGCGAGGCGAAGCTCCGCGGGGAGTAGGAGGAGACGAGATGCGGTTTGTGCTGCCATTGAGTCGATGTCGGGAGGAGGTTGTTCTTTGCGGAGGAGCAGGATCATGTTGCGAAGGGGGGGTTGTGCGTATGCTGGGAGCGTGAGTGGGAGGACGACCTACAATTGTGAAGCCAGGAGGGCATGTCTACCCGCTATCTGCTGTCGCGTGGTGGGAGGCTGAAGAGGGGAGGGGCTGAATGCCAGGCACGATCGGCGTAAGGTCCGGCTGACTATCAGATGGTGGCCTAAATCAACA
>AFIY01000546.1:0-15506 GCA_000223825.2 Zymoseptoria passerinii SP63
AACCACCCCTGCAACTCCGGCACGTCCCTCAACCGATACGGAATCTGAAACCTCTGCAACTGCGCCACGATGCGGCTGATTCGCGCATACACATCGAAATTGACCACGCTCAACGGTTGTCCCCCCGCCGTCGTGACGCCAGGGACCTCCCTCCGCTTCGGATTGCCCGCAATCACAAACGTCAGATCCGTGAGGTAGACGCCCAAAAACGGCAGACAAGCCCCCGAACCCGTCGGTTCCTCCAACCGTCTCCGCAAACTGGTGTAATTCTTCGACATGTCCACCACTTTTTCCAACTCGTCGAATCGCGCGCGAGTCTTCTTGGTGACGGCCTCCCAGGTCCGCTTCAACCGTTGAATCACACTCGAATTGATCGTGCACATGATACTCATGACCGAGTCGTAATTCTGCAACTCCAGACACGCCGTGCCGACTTTCGCCCAGTGTTTGATCGCGCCCGCTCGGCCCTTGGGGCTGTCCGGCGCGAGGATCGTGTCCGCCACCACGTGCGAGAGATCCGTGTTGAGGAGACACATGCGTCGCACGTTTTTCGCGCGCTTGGTGTTGGGTTTCGACCAGTCCATGCTCAGCAGTTCCTGCGGGTGGATTTCGCAGTAGACCTTCATCACCAGCAAGGTAATCTGACGCGCGATTTCCAGCGGTTCCAGATCTGTGATTGAAACGGGTTGTCCACCACCATTAGCCACCCGCAGTGCATTGAGTTGTTTCGTGCTGATGATCGGCTCCGGCATCGGTGTGTTCGTCTGCGCAGCAGCGGGCAGCATGGACTTGGGAACATACTGCGTGTTCGTACGATAACTATCCGTCACCCTCCTCGTGAGTTCAATCAATCTCTCCCCAGCACAAGGAAGATGTCCCTTCAGTTTATGCAGCGCGAAGAATCGAATCTCACCCAAAGCGTCCTTATCGGCTTCGGGCGACCAGTACGTTTCCAACCACTGCTTGAAGACATTGTAGATACGGAGACGGGCAGGGGTGCCGACAGTGTGGCTGTCGCCGATGTAGTCGAAGCGGTGAATGAGCGCTTGTGCGAATTCTCGGGGTTCGGAGAATTTGCGGAAAGTGAGGAAGAAGGCGGTCACGAATTGGGCGTCGGGGGCAGAGTCGTGGGCGGTGAGTTGTTCGACGAGAGCGGGGAGGCTGCCGCCGGTGACTTGGCCTTCTTTGTTGAAGGTGAGTTCGTTGGCATATGTCTTCGTGAGGAGTGCTTCCGGGTCGGCACTGTCGTCGGACAAGGACCGCAAGCTGGAGTGGCTGGCAAAGCTGCTCAAAACGCTCGTCTCCGGTGTGGGCAGGTCCTTGGCATGGTCGGGTGTGGTGGCACGGCTGGAGGCTTGGGAGACACCGGAATCCCTTGAGCTGTTTTGAGTCGACTGACCGACGCTGTTCTTCCGGGCCGATCTTGTGGAGTCGGATTGGAACGAGATGGTGCTCTTTTGAGCGTCTCCAACAGCCATCGTTCTCGACTGTCGTTTCGAAGGCGGTGGCATCGACTGCTTGGACGTTGGTCTTGTCGATGTTGATGCGAAGGAAGCGTTCGTTTCAGCAGTTGCAGCAGGAGAGGGCATCGCGAGATCAGTGCTTTCATCAACGACGGTGAGTAACTCTTGCTGGTCCTTCGGACTCGGTGCCGGTCGACACGGTGGTGGTGGTAGCATTTTGACCGATAACCTATTGACCGAGATGCGATGTTGAGCCAGAGGTTGTGTTGTCGAGAGTGGTCGAGGTGAGACGATTGGAATGCTGTCGACACGTTCTGGAATCTCAATCTCACCCTCTTTCGGCGATGCTGGTGTCGCCGTCCAGGATTTCCACTCGAAGTCGCCGATCTGCTCAATCAGCTGACGAGTCTTGACGACGCATTCCCCGGTGTTGCGAATGAGACTCGTGCCAACAGCAATGAGATGGTCAGTCTGCTCTGGAAGCATGACGACCTCTTCGTCTGGGGCGTCCGAGAATCTGAAGACGTCTTTTGTGGTCAAAGCCAGCTGGTCGACCTTTGCTTCAAAGTCGCGCTTCACTTGTTGGACGGGCGAGGATGCTTTGAGATCATGTGCGTAGACTTCATCAACGATGGCCAGCATGCTCCTGCACGCTGCGACCAATCGCTCAGTGGTAGCCACGAGCTCAGACGAAGGCCGAGAGTGCAGGTGATGACCGATGAAAGCGCCAATGTGGCTGATGCAGACATCATGTGCCTTGGCCAATTGCTCTGAAGCCAATGGTCCTGCTGTCGCGCTGGTGGGCTCCTTTGACACAAGCGACAAGCGATGCGCCGCGAAGCCATCTGGAGGAGTGAAGCCGACGGATCGACGGACTGGCATCTCACATAGCTCATCGTCATATGCGGATAGATCCCTTTGGTGGTAGTATGAAGGTTTTTGTTCCGGAATGTGCTTTGCGGAGTCGATCGTGTCGTAGTGCGGTCTTTGGTGGGAATCTCGAGTGTTGATGGCGAGCTTTTGGAGTCGTTGTGGAGGAGAGCTGAGCCGGTGCGATTCGCTCCTCGACACGCTGACTTCCTGCGTCCAGACGTCGAGGAATCCGACCGCGCGGTTGACCACCTTGAAGGCCTTGGAGATGAGGTCGTCCATCGTCCAGCAGGAATGGGATGACTTCTCCGGCAAAAGGCTCGCTGATCGTCTCTTGCAGTCTTTTCGCTATTTGCACCAGAGACGACAGATCTGCGAGCAATCCCTTTCGCATCCGTCGCACACCGACATTCTGCTTGACAGTCGGAGCATCCCGATGAAGACAGTCTGCGCGCTCCAACAAATGCCTCACTCCAGCAATCAGCCCTCGAATGTAGTCCTGTCGCACAAAAGTCGACAAGTTTGCGTCCTCTCCAGCTCCTATCAGATCCCAGAATTGTGTCATGGCATTCAACAGATTGCGCAGGTATGGATGATCGTATGCCTCGCAGTAGTTTGTGGGTAGCCATCCTCGCACACTCGTGTTCAAAACAGTCCCATCCGCCCAGCCATTGGCATGCACACAGTGCACCAAGATCAAGTCGCCAGGCTTGATCGCAGCCGTGGACAATGCATCGTCGTCGTCGGAGATCGTATTCGAGTCGGATGGGTCAAAGGGATGCAATGCGCGCAGGTAGTTGTGGAAAAGCGACTGGTTCACCGGCGACGCCATCTCTTCGTGGTCGAAGGTGGACACATCAGTAGGTGTGGTCGGGTCAGCGATATTCGCGGTGAAGCCTGCAGTGACGGCAGTCGGTGATTGTAATCGTAAGGGTCGTGGTTTGTGTCGTGATCGTATGCCGGCGATCAGGGTGGAAGTCGAGGTGGAAGGTCGCGTATCAACAGTGGACTCGGACTCCGATGGCTGGTCCTCGGCGTGATGGGTGTTGACGTGGGCCATATCGGGAACAAGCCAGGACCGTTACAACGGCGGCGAAGGCGGATTCAAGCCGGAAGGTACTCTTTAGTGCGCCAATGGTGATTCCATGGGAAATGTCTCGTGTATATTGGTCGATTGCAACGGCAATATTGTCAGTCACCCCGGAGATGGTCTGAAAGGGGTCGCGTCAGCGATGTTGTTGGTGGGGGGGGTGAGGAATGTAAGGATGCGCTCTGGATCGCAGTGCCTCACTTCGGATGTCGATGACTGACCTTGTGTGGAGACCAACGGGGATCGCTGATGGTATGTATGGGCACCAAGGGTGTATAGAGCGGAAGACTCGTGACGAGTTGCTGTGTGTATGTGTATATCAGCGGCAAGGACTCCCTCCAGCGGAATGTTGTTCGGGTGGGCGTGCGTGGGTGGCGATTCGAATGAATGTGAGTCGTCGAACATGAACGGGTGTGGTGCTGAGAGGCGACGGGAGGAGGAGTCGAGGACGAGGAGGTCCAGAGGAGGAAGTGGTGGTCGTGACAGACAAGGGTGCGGTGATTGCCTTTTCGGAAGTAGTAGGTGGTCGCAGGGGAGGATATCGCTATGGCAGGGCAGGGGAGGGAGAGCTGGTCGAACCGTCGAAGTTGGATGTATACTACACTCCGTCACCCCATTATTATTCACGATGCCCTGGTCACCTTAACATTTCTGGCCTGGCTGGCTTGAGTCTTGACCCTTTCGACGACGGATTAATTATTGTGGACACATCGATCGACAACACTCAGCAGAGTTCAAGCTGGTCAGTGACGGTGGCCCTCATGGTCAGCCCGGTGATTGGAGGACAAACACCCTGGCGCAACGGTAACTTTTCGGTCACCACGGCGGCCAGCACACCAGTCTGCTGGGAGAGGTTGCTCGCTCGCTCGTGCGGTGCCAGTGCCAGTGCTGAGCCTTCCCCATCTCTTGCCCCGACGATGGTGTGAGAGAGAGAGAGAGAGCAGACGGTCAGGTATGTATGTACGTACGTACTCTGGAGGTCGCTCTCCATATCGAACGAAAAGAGGGGGACAATCTTCATTCACATCTCATCACATCACGGTCCAGCCAGCTTCTCGACATGCCCAAATAATATGCAAGACGCAAAAAGAGGCACCGGTACCTGCGTCAAAGCCCAACGCAGGGCAGGCAGCTTGGAAGAACCAAGGTGCGGCTATATCTCGGCGCGGCTACAACGTAAGACAGGGGTAGAATAGAACTACCTCCCTACATAGTTCTATCCTCGCAGCCCAATCACTGTGCCGACAACCTATTTTTCCATGGCAACTTCGCAAGCCCAAAACGCAAGCCAATGATTCGGTAGTAAGGTCTCCCCGGCCAAGAGAGAAGACTCTCTTTCATGCTAGCTTCTTCCATGCCTCTTCTTTCCTCGCTAAGATCAGCAACGATCATGGTTCAAGCTCTTCTCATCAATCGTATCGGTATTGGAACAATCTTCGTGTCCACCGCGTTGAAATCTTGTTGAAGACTACCTTCGAAACCCAAGGCAAGGCCGTCTCGCCGAGCTGGATTTCAGCACGACAATTCATCAGCAGCAACTCCTCCCGAACCCGCCTCTCCATCGCGAACAGTCGATGCTTCATACACTCATCGACAATCTCGGTGCGGTGCCCGCCGACATCTTCGCCGATATACATTTCCTCTCGCCACCCGCAAGACAACGATATCCCCACCATCCCCACAACTCACATCCCGATCTTTTCATCATCAAGCGCACAAACCATCGGCTCGTGCAGCGGCCAGAAATCCCATCTACAGATTCTACACCACAATAATAAAGCTCTCCATCTCATCTGACGTTTCATGCTTGCAAAAAGCGGCAAGGAAATCCCCCGTTTCAACACCCATCTTTCTCCGCATGATCAGGCACCGCGTGAGAGGTCGAGAACGGAAACGACTCCCGTTAATCAGACAAGGTCCCTCCCAGAGTGCATAAAATCCCAGTTCTTCGATCACGCTACAGTGCGTGCAGCGTGCCCGTCCCGGGTTGTTTGCAGGCACAGGGACCAGTCACCAACCAAGGTGGATTACACATGTAGATAAAAAAAAAATCATTATGCAAGCAAGACGCAATTGATGCCGCCTGGAGGTGTCCAATCGGCGGGATTTTGGGAGAGCGGCGAAATGTGCATCGCTCGAGATTGACGTCTGCGGTTTTGGTCACGTTGATGAAGCACAGAAGATGTGTGATGATGTCCGAGCGGCAACGCACCTCGGCATATTTATTTCGAACTAGGTATCATTTCTCCGCGATTTTGCGTTCTGTTGGGGGCGAGTCTCCCCCGCTGGGGTGGCCGTGTATACGATCGCGATCGGAGAATTGTGGAATTGCGACATGAGTCGGTGGGCAGTCGCCACTTTTGGGCGTGGGCAATTTCGTGGGTTTATCTGAAGATGATATGATCGATTGCGGGATTCTGTCGAGGGCGGTTTATTTCCCGTAGAAGATGGCGCTCTGTGGCGATCGACGACCGTTGATGGTTGACTTTTCCGTAATTCCGCAGAAGTAGAACTATTCTACTGTCGGCTTTCTCGCCACGGTTCGTTCAAAGGTAATCATGCAGCAATAATGCAGGAACCAAAAGCATCCTACCCTCTCGGACGCTATCTGGAGCATAACTTTTCCTTCTTTGGAGCAATTTACCACCAAAAACCAAACCGTCCTTGCCAAAACACTATCTGAACTAACGCTATTGCACATCTAGCCCTGAGGCCCGCCTCGAGTGCTCGCACGTCGGCTCCAAGTCAAAAGAGTGTATCTTAGTCAAAGCATAGGAAATGCTCCAAATAAAGTCAGGCGTATCAACGCGTGTCGGCTGCCGGCAAGCCGCGTCGGAGAAGGCGGGCTGCAGCGTGGGGTTTCTTTGGCATGCAGGTCGTGAAACCACGCTATCTCCTGCTCAGCCCTTTCAGCTTTGGAGTAGTATTGTAGAAGTTGGAATCCTTCGCAGAAAGCTCGGCATCCCCCACCTGCACATCGAGTACGAGCTTTCGGAAGGGGCGCATGAGAAGGAGGTCGAAACCACGAGGAAAGAAGTGGAGTCTTCTTGTTGAGCCGCATCGTGAAGCGCGCTGTTTTGTGTTTTGCTTCACGTCGCGGCTCGACCACGGCGGATTCGGGGTGAGAGTGCGGCTTCGCGCTGGCAAGATGGATGAGCCGTTGCGGGATAAAGGTTCATCTTGTTCGAGGTGTCTGCGACTGCGAGCGAGTTTCAGGCATCTCACGACTTGAGTCGGGAAGAAGGATTGTCTGGTTGATGTATCGGATGACGGGACGTGGAAGACAGTGATGCCGCAGTCTCAGCTTCAACACAGCAGCAATGGAATCGAGTGCGTGCTCGAGGCAGCATCGCCTATCGCCGCCTCACCGCCAACAAACGACATCAACAACCAGCCGCAACACCGCCACATACGCAGGCAACTTGCTAGACAGAAACCCAAGAAGGCATTTTCTGTCTCAACAATAACATGCCGGCCCTACACTCCCAACCACGTGTAGTGTCCCGTTGGTACACGCAGTTGACTTTACGAAGCCGTTGGCGGAGGTTTGTATTGTCGCGGTTCGCCTTTTACAATTGATTTATGCAAGTTGAAGGGAGCGTTTGCTTGCTAGGACTCAGGAGACTGTAAGTGGATGAGCTCGCGCGCCTGCGATGCCTGTGATGCTGCTTATGAGAGTGTTCTGACACGGCATCTGACCTCCTCTGTGCCCGCTCGGCGATGTGTCTTGCTTGGAGAATCCGCCAGTATCGCGAACAGGGTCCTCCCGCTTGAACAACAGCGGTTCGTGCGGCGGTGTGTACGGCAGCAAGGCCAGGTAAACTTGTCCTACCAAAATTGGCAGCACGCTCCCCATGCGCCTTGCTATATCCGTTTTGCCTTTGCATGGCAAGATGCTCGAACATCTATCTGCCTTGACAGGACGGCGTGCTTTCGCATTTGTACGTCAGGTAGGTAAGAAGCCGTGGCTGCTGAGTTGTTAAACCGGCCCCGCAGGCCGCGACATACTCGGCCACCTTTGCCTTGCTATTTGAGGTCGTACGCTTCCTACTTCTCCTCCGAACAAGTCGTCGTCTTGTTTGTTGTTCTTGGCCGGGCTAGGAAAATTCGAGTCCACACACTGCGGGCACGTACCTGTCTCCCGCAAGTTTTTCCCTGACAGGCACATGTCTTCGCCACGTCGTCTATGAGAGAGAGAGAGAGAGAGAAGGGAAAGATTGTTTAGTCGAAGGATATCGGAAAACTTCATAACAATAAGTGTCGCGATCTATTATTCGGTCAGCGCTCCTGTCGGTCGGTCCCCTTTAGTTCCTCAAATGCGGTATTCATACCAGTTCCCATAGTACATCCAATGGATTTCCGGTCCAGCCGGCCTGCCCGATGGAAGTCCCCAGAAGTTGTCTCCTCTCAAGCGTGCCTTTCAAAGGACCTGCCCAAAATCAAAGCTCTAAACCCCAATAATCTCGCCAGGAGCCGTAACAGGAGCCGTAACAGGAGCCAAAGTATTCGACGCAGCTCGCCGTGAGCGCAACGTCAGCGCAGCCGTTGAGAACATTCAACCCCAACGCAGGCCCCTGGTCGTCTTCCGAGTTACAGAACTGAACTATCGAAGCAGCTCCATTTGAGCAGGTCAGAGCGCCGTTCGCCTCGACCCGAGTGCACCTGACTTCGCTCTGGCCGCTCGCGGGCGCCGCCTTGGAAGACACAAGCGAGTTGTCGTTCGGGAAGGAGAACCAGGTGTCGGCGCCGCTGGTGACTTTGCCGTTAATGCCGTAGAGTGTGCCTGTGCTTGCTTCGGAGAAGAGGATCGACTCGCCTGAATTAATGGCGTTACCGAGGGTGCGGCCGCCGATGATGTCGGCGCGGATGGAGAAGCTGTGGCAAGTTGAAGTGGCGGGCGCGATGCTGTTGTCGTTGCCTGCTCCGTAGCTGGAGAGGTTTCGGTGCTTGTCTCGCTGACGACGCTCGTCTCAATGATTTGAGTAGTCGCCGGAACTATGCTGAGCTCCAATGCAGTCGTGATCGTAGCCTCGCTCTCGGTCGCGCTCGCGGTAGTGGCCTCTGGTGTAAATTCCACAAAACTCGTGACTCGACTTTCAGTGGAAGTTGTCTGTACTGAGGGCTCCTCTCCGCTGGGAGATGTCGACGAAACTTGCTCCACGATCTCAGGCGAGATCTCGAGAGTTGATTGAGCGGATGTCTCCGTAGCGCTGGACGACGTAGAAGTGGCTGTGACTTGCTCTTCGATTTCAGGCGAGATCGAGAGAGTTGAATGAGCGGATGTCTCCGCAGACGTAAACGTGGCTGTGACTTGCTCCACAATCTCAGGCAAGATCTCGAGAGTTGATGGAGCCGATGTCTCTGCAGCGCTGGACAACATAGAAGTGGCTGTGAGAACGTCCACGGAAGTCGAGGTCGGGCTGTCAAGGGTGGTAATCTGTTCAACAACCTCAACCAACGAAGTGGTATCCTGCACCGGCTCGGCCAACGTTGTGATCTCAGCCGAGCTTTCGACAGTCTTTTCGGCCGACGTCTCCTGCACGCTAGACGATTTAGACGTGGCTGTAATTTCTGCCTCCGAAGTCGAAGTCTGGCTGCTTAGAGGTGTGCTCTGATCGACCGCGTGGACCGATGAAGAAATATCTTGAATCGGCTCAAGCACCAACGATGTGATCTCGGGCGATGCCTCGATGCTGGTGGACATGCTGAGCTCTTCGCTTGTTACCGTCGCAGTCTGTTCGCTCATGCTCGATGTAGCATCTGGACCAGGCTGTGTGGCTGTGGCTTCGTCCACGTGTGGAATAGTGGACTGCACGCTGGACTCGGTCTGCGTGACTGTAGTTTGCAGCTCCACGCTCTCTGCACTCGTGCTGGAAATGGAAGTCTGAAGAGGTAGAACTTCCTCGACGTTACTTGTAATCTCTGCGATGATCGTGACAGATCCTTCCAAGGATGCGGCCGACGTAGCTTCGCTGATCAGGGTCTGAACATCGGTGGTTAGCTCCAGGATAGAAGTGCTCGTAAACGACGGAAGCGATTCAGTAGCCGTCTCGCTTTGTACATCAGTCCTTAGAGGGCCTTCCAAGATAGAAGTAGGCTCCAAAATCTCCACACCCGTGGTGGGTTCTGTCTCAAGGGAGTGGAAAGTCGTAGGTTCCTCGGCGGGAGCATTGGTGGACTCGGGAAGCGAGGCATCAACTGTGCTGGTCTGCGGCTCAACGATCTCTGCGCTCGTCGTGCTGCTTAGGAGGATATTCTCGACGCTGCTGGACATGGAAGTCTGAATGGGGAGAATCTCCTCGCTGGTGGTCGTGATGGCGATTTCTTTCGTTGACTCGGAAATGCAGGCATCAGTCGTCCTCTCTACCTGCTCATCGACAGTGCTACTTTCGATCTCCTGCTTGGTGAAATCCGACGCAAAGACATCTGCTGTGGTAGTAAATTGGGGCTCTGCACTGGCGGTCGCGATAGGGTCTAGTTCAAAAGTTGAAGTGCTTTGGCTTCCAGGGGTCTCAAGAGAGCTTTCGACGGTCGTCTCGACGGGAAGAGTCTGAGAAGCAATGGAGATCTCAGACGAGGTCTCGGTGCTACTTGGAGATGGAGCAGATTCAGTCTGGAGGTTGCTAGTCGTTGGTCCTGGCAACAATGACGATGAGGTCTCGACGCAGCTCGAAGATGTCGTAGGTTCAGCCTGCACATTGCTAGTGGCGGGGTCCGGATCTGCTGAAGACGTAGCAGAAGTCTGGAAGTCGCTGATGGTAGCGTCCAATCCTGTCGACGTCGGGGCCAAAGTTGGGGCATCAAAGGTCTGGACCGGGGAACTCCGAGTAGAATTCTCAACCAGAGTCACCTCTGAGAAGGCACTGGTTGGCAAGATCTCACTAGATGCGTCCGTCTGGGTTGGCTCAGCAAATTTTTCACCAGGCCCAACCGCGGCAAAGGTAGTGCTTTCGCCGAAGGAGGGCTCGGTCGTCCCAGCATCCTGCGTGTCACTTGTAGACGTTTGTGCTTCGATTTCAGTGACGCTCGACCCGATTACTTCGGTCGTAATCGGCAGGGCATTCTGGAGAGTTGAGGTTTGCGGTTGCAGAGTAATATTCGACTCGATCACGTCAGTAGTGATAGGCAGGTCGTTCTCCTGGTGAGTTGACGTTTGCGGTCGCAGAGTAACACTCGGTGTGGCGACGACCTCAAGGGAAGTAGTGGTCGAAGATTGCGGAGGAGAGCCCTCTGCTTCAGCCACAGGCGTGATGGCGGTGAAGCCCTCAGGCTGGCCGATACCAAGCACACCATCCTCGTTCACCGAGAAACCGCTGATGCCATTGCATACACAGCTAAGGAACGGGTTGAGCTCGCATACGCACGCCTTAGCCCCAAGGAAGATGCGATCAGCTTCGACGAGGAATTGACCTGAGGTAACGGCGTCAGTAAGGTCGACCCACATCACAACGCATCGATGAGCACTCACAGTCTGGGTTCGGGACTTGATCAAAGCCTTGCAGGCATTCTTGATGACCGCACATGTGTACTTGTGGGCAAAATTTGGTACTCCGCGCTGGTTGCAAGAGGCTGGGACGCCATATGGCTCGGCCTCGGCCTCAGCATCAGGTTCTGGAGATGCAGAAGCCTCCGGCTCAGCATCACGTACAGAATTTCTCGCACCGTTGGTGCACTTCGGCTTGACTGTCTTGGTGAGGGTCTTAACATATCCGTTCTTGTAGATGGTCTTGGTGATCCGCTTCACGTTGGCGAAGTTCCTGCAGAACTGGTATGCTTTGTGAGCAGCCAATTCGTGCTGGGCACTCTGGACCTCTCCACCACGGGCTTGATGTCACGCTCCTCGAGCTCCGGGATGGTGTTGGCCTGGATGATCGAGAAGACCGCCGTGGCGCTGAGGATCGCCTTAAGGAACAACATGACACTGCACCGAGCTGTTCCGGTCAATGATAAGGAAGAGAGATGAGACCGGATGGAGGAGAAACGGCGGAGCTCAGACGAGTCTTATAGACGCAAACAAACCCACGGGCTGTTCGCCCTTCCCCTGCGTTCTGCTATCATGTCGGTGGTAGACTTAGTCCAGTAGTGGCGTATCTGCCACTACGCAAGCCATCTCATCGCGCAATACCCTACGGCAGCACCGGAGAGCCTCCATACCAGGCCTCATCGAGTACACATGCTCTGGAACATGGCGTGTTGTAGCGCGCAGTAGGCTGAGCAAGAGTTGGAAATGTCGGACTGGTCCAAGTTCTAGAGCCAGGACCTGTTGCGAAGTCGAACTTGCGGCACTTTGAGATTGCCGCATGGGAGACACATGGCGTTCCTGGTCCAAGATGTCAACGGTGTGCCAAGGGGTACAGTCTCAAGCGTGGACTTGCCGTCGACAGCTCGCCGCCGAACGCCACCTCCCGACCGTTCGAACCAGTCGGGCTGGACCATGCAGTCACAATGTCGGGCAGGGGGTAGATATTCCCGTCGTTCTTGCTGCGCTGGTAGAAATGGGAGCACCGCCTCGGTCTGAGTTGTCTATACCTCCTGAGGTGTTGTCGGTAGGAAGAGTCGGGGACTTCCGGTCCCAACCGGATATGGCATTAGCCTTCCCCGTGGTTGGATGTAGGTCCGCGAAATCATGTCTGGTGCTTGGCGATCCAACTGAAGCGGTCTCAATGAGGTTAGAGCACTCAGGCTATCTTTACTCCTTTCGGTTTGTGTACAGCAACATTCGGCTCCAGTATAACGTCAGCACGTGTGTCTCGGCGGCTCCGTCTAGTGCAAGGCTTATAGGAGGCTTGCACCTACACAGTTTCAGTCGCTACCATATCGTTTGATGGCATGAAGGCAAGTCCTTGCAGTTGTGTTTCAACGACAACCATCTCGCGAATGGGATAGCAGAGCAGCCAAGACAGCCGCGAGCACGAGGTCAGAATTGGAGCATCCACCTCTCCCTCTCATAGCAAGGCGATGAATTGCACCGTGCCAGTGCGACTGGATCGGGCTTTACCAGTCAATGGAAGTTTCCTGTACGGCAGACAGGAAATGAAGAAGTCTCTTAGCATGACAGCTAAGCAATTGTGTCTTCGCTTCCAGGTCCGTGACGACGGGAACACAGGAGCAGGAGGTTAGTCCAGCTGCCGAGGAGAGGTTGAGTGCCGGAGACATCGGATCCTGGCCCAAAGCTCTACCAAGGTAAGGCAGTATCTTACCCGTATTGGGCAACGGAAAATGTACACGCAGGTCGAAGAGACGCTTGGCAATAGCCTGATCGTCTGAGGCAAGTACCAGCCTACAACTACAAATCCGTAGAGAACAACCCAGAATTTTCGTGATTGCCTTGTCGAACAATGTCGAAGTTGTCAGGATATGTCTCGTCTCTGATCTGACCATGCCGCCGCGGAGAAGCGTGAAAGCGAGAGCTCGTTGCGATGTTGACCGTGATTCGAATAACAAGCAGGCCGCATCGCTAGCATGCGATTGCCGCGTGTTGTAGAGACTGTAGGCGACCAGCGGTCACAACGGCGTGGTAGAAGCAGTGAGAGAAACCGAAGCATGGCTGATCAGTAATGTCTCATCAATTTCGGCATTGCGCTTCGAGAAGCTATGCAGCAGGCACCGCCGCCCCGGCAATTAAACGTTTGGCAAGCACAGCCGGCAGCGCAACTTGTCTCCTTGACAACGTTTGAGACACGGGAAGAATTGCGTTGACGACACTCAATGGGTTCGCGATAATGGAAGGGCTGAGACATCGAAGAAGTTTGTGCTAGTTCGCATGGGATGGCAGGGAGAAAGGTAGTCGCTGGCGAGGGGTCGATTAGTCAGTGACAACCTCCCCAGAATGTCTGACTTGGGACTTCTAGAATGTCTCTTCCACCGCGGGTCCGGACCTTCGAAGCAAGGCTCTTACGAAGTCCCGACCCACGATACGCTCCGCCGAGATCAGGTTCGTCTTTAAGACATTCGACACCTGACTTCTAGAAGAGTGGATCGTCTGTACTTTCCTGCATATCGCCGACTGGTCCTCGCCGGTGAGACCTATGAACCTACCATGCCATTTCGTTGTTCATAATACTCGCAGGCTCGAGCAATGATCTCGAGACCGACTCCGTGGCGGGCGAGAATGGCCATTCTTCTCGTGGGTATGTTGGCGAGACGGCCGCGGACAGAGCCATTGTCAAGTTCAACGTCCACGACTTCGGGTCTCCTCAAGACTACTTACCGGACTGTGGTCTCGTGCTTCGGAAGTACGCAGGTATACGGCACCCAAAATACAGTCTCGGCTCCTTCGCATCTCTACGAGGATTCAAACTGGTACTTGTATACCTGAAGCTTGGCCAACCTTGGGAGCCTTCGGGGTCCCCGAACAGCCATTTCCGGAGTCTTGATGTTACGCGGAGCCATACGCCTCGTCGCCTCTCTTCCTGAGGTTGTTCCCAGACAAGAGTGGTGTTCGCTACCTCTCTATTACACTTACTCTAATGGCGGGCAGTTCAACGCGGAGTAACCTGCCTCGAGTCCCTCGACTGCACCGTGGCTCCAGACCTCGCGTGATCGTCATTTCTACCGACTGCAAATTGCAGTAGGACGCACATGCGGCCGTCTCGGCGACGAAGGCGATCGTGAACTATCGTGCTAGGTTCGGGAGCAAACAAGGAAGTCTTGTCCCTTTTGGAGATGCCGTAAAGCCCGGCCTACCCGGCGAACCACTGCTCTCTCCCCTGCCGCGTTCTCCCAGAGTCGCAGCAACGCTCCTCTCCTCCACATCAGTCGTCAAACAATCCGAAGAACAATCACAACACTTTATCTCTAGGCCGCGACAGCGATAAAACACATACTCTTTGTAGTATGTACACAATCACGTTGCTCAACGTCCGCAATTTGTCCCTTCCAACGCTCCTCACCTCTCCGATGGCTCGCGAAAACATGCCGACCGTTGGACTCGGTGTCGAAGACACCGAGCCACAAACTACCAGCCCAGCCTCGACGGCTACCACTCCAGCCAGGAAACCGTTAACTCTCGGAAATAATGCCCTCTTTTACATCCTTGCTAGCATCGATCCTGGCACACATCGCGTACCTTATGCTCGCCTTGGTAGAATCATTATGTGTAGTCTGGCACTCTGCTGTTTGAAAACTTAGTATACATCTGGGTCGCTTGATGCAGTCAATGCTTGAAGTCTCGATTCAGCCGATCCTGAGCCGAAGAAGTCTTTACAGAGAGGAACTTGGAAGGGGTTTTCGTATTTCGTATTGATGGAGACTATACGGAAGAGGGGCAGATACAGAAGAAAGTTATGCTAGAGTCTACCGGGTTTCGAATCCTAGTCCTGGTTCCTGGTCAAGGGTAAGAGGTAGGGGTGTTGTTAGTAACGTTAAGATAAATTAAGGCGTTAAGGATATATATTCAAGGGCTACTATAGCTTGTCGTTACCTCTAAGCGCATAGTAGTAGAGCAATCGTTGTTAGTTAGTGTTGTTACTATCGATTTAGCTACAAAACCTATATACTAGAACGCTAAGAGATAACCTCTACCTATAAAATGCATTCTTAATATATTAATATTAAAGGGTAAAGGTTTCTATTTAATAAGTTAAAGATATCGAATACTCTCTAGCTACTAGGCGACTTTTTGCTATCTAGTCCGCTCTAATTCTTAACGCCGACTATAATTTAATAGTATTTACTACTATTATCCTTAAAATAGCTCGACAACGAGGTAGTCGTCGCTCTACTACCCGTAGTTATTTCCCTACCCTCTACTTAAAGCCTAGAAGCCTCTAAGGCTCGGAATTATCGATTAGAAGGCGATCCGGAGCTAGTATTAACCGATAATGCCGTCTTAAATGTCCTAATATCTACCTAAACCCTAGCCCTAACGCTTTAAATAGAACCTTTACCCTTCGGCGGCTAGCTACTATTATAGTGTTTTAGCTATGTACTTTACTTCCTCGCTATTATAGTTCGACCCGCGATACTAATACCTCCGCCGAGCGCGATACTCGTACCTATCTCCGCTACTATTATAATCTCTACGCCTCTTACCTCGCCGCTAACCGCTACTGTAATACCCTAGCTAATATAGCTAACCCTCG
>AFIY01000544.1:0-33049 GCA_000223825.2 Zymoseptoria passerinii SP63
TTACGTTTTATATTTTCGTAACGCTAGCGCTACTATATCTTATATACCGGCAATCTACTACTACCGCTAGCCTACTAACTCTCTTCTTAATCTATTACTAATAAGGACGGCTCCTATAATAAGAATAGGAGGGAATAGTAGAGAGAAGAAGGAGGAGGAGGAGGAAAGGAGGAGAAGAAGGAGGAGGTCGGTAGTAGTAGAGGAGGTATTACTAGGCTATATATAGCAAACGATAATAATATAGAGGATCGTAGTACGTATAGCTCGGTAAGCTATGCGGTAAGAACTAGATAGCATAATAAATAATAATACTAGGAGGTATATTAGTTGTTAGTACGAGAAACCCGTCCTATCGTCCGTTTTTAAGTAATTCTATCTTATTAAATAGCTATAATAATTGTATAGTTACCTAACTGCTTACTATTAATACTATATACTTACTATCGAATATTAACGGCGAGGTATTAATAGCGAGCATATAGATCCTATCCGCTTTAGGTCCGCTAGTATTACCGTACCGCCGCCGCCGCTTTTTTTTCTTAAGACTTTACCTCGACCTTTTCTACCTCTACTACTACTCTACTACTATACCCGGTAATTAATAGTCTCCCTATACTACTCCTACATCGCCGTCGCGATCTCGTTACGTAGCCTAGCTATCCCCCTATCCTACTCTACCTCGGACGCTACTACCCCTTTATAACTATTAAGGAACCCGACGTCTATATTCGCCGGCTTCTACTACTACCCCTCGGTAGGCGACTACCTATATATATATATAAAGTTGTAAAGGACGTAGCAATAGATAACGAAGCGCGAGTTTATATAGATACTATAACCCTTATTTACTCTATCGGTAAGAACCTTCTAGCGTAGCCTCTTAATATAGTTGCGGTACTACGAGTAGTAGAGATTAAAGAGTTCCTCCTTAGGTAAGGTAGTATTTGCTAGCCGGTACTTAGAACCTTTACTTCGATACGGTATTAAGGATAGTAATATTATTTACTAACCCCTCGAATCTAGGTAATACGTATACGAATCGTATATAGAAGTCGTAAACCGCTAGCACGTTCTACGATATACCTACCTTACGATTACGATAGTTATTAGCGTCTACTCTACGTACGTTAATCTATATATATATACCGTCGAGTATACTAAGACAGTCCTTAAAAAATAGTATAAACTTCGGGTCGTCTAGCTTGTCCTAAGGGATATCCGGCTCCTATAGTACCTATATATATTTACCGGCTATACTATATAAGAGCTTACTAATCCGCTTTATATAGATATAGAAGCCTCTCGTCGAGTGTTAGTATATCTACCTTAGTATACTAAATAAGGCATTGTAAGTAATATAATATAGAAATACTACTACCTACTCGGCGATACTAACCTCGGCGCTAGTTAGACCTCTATCCTCGAGCGTTCTTATTAACTTCTATAGAACGTTCTACCGTAACTATATAATCTTTAACATATACGTCTACGGCCTATATAGGATATCCTCATCGCTACTACTCGTTCCTCGGCTATAGATACAACACTCTCTCGACGCTATCGTATATCGTATACTCTATTAACTCCTCTACCGCCCGCTCTACTATATCTTCGATATCCGGCTATATATCTACGTCCGGTGCCGACGACTCCAACGATAAATCGAGCGCCTCCGAGGGCATTTGAAGTAATTAATAATATAAAATAAACGTAAGAGTAGGTAACAACGACGGTACGAGGTATAATAATAATAATAATAATAACGAGCTACTACACCGAGGGGAACGATACGCGTATAGAGCGACACGAAATGGACGCGATATTACCACTAGTGCGATTGTTAGTAACCATTCGAGGACAACAAGCGACTTCTACGCACTTGTTGAATTGTTAGCGCAATAGTAACTACTTTGGGCAATCCGGATGTACTTTCAACAAGTGCCAGCAATTGCAGAGCTTGTTAGTAACAAGTGCACTTGTTGAGGTAAACGAAACAATTGCTGGCACTTGTTGTGAACAATCGACCAATTGTCGACAACAATTGCCGCAAGTAAACAAGGCCTCACCGGCGCTCAGGGGAGTCCAACTTCCCTGCGAGCGCTCGCCCGTCGTCGCGTCGATGGTCGACCCCAGATCTCCCGCAAGGCTGATCGCCCACAGCTGGCAAAGGTACCGCCAGCCAATCGCGAGTCACGTCCGCTCATCTGATTCTACAGGTCCCGTTCTGGACATGGTCAACGATGATCAAGTTGAATGGCAGCATGGGGAAAACGTGGAAGTCGCCAGGAAAGATTGTTGGTAACATTGCCCGGTCGATGGGAGCCCGTGGACGTTGCCAGGAACATTGTTGGGAAGACTGCCTGGTCGATGAGCCCGCCCAATACATGAGCAGACGAGGTCAGGACTCAGGAGTCTTGCGTGTCGTCGACTCGTCGCAGCGAGGCTCGACTCTTTGTAGACGGCAGGTGCTGACATCCAGCTGCAGCGTCATGGTGGCCTGAAACGTTGCACCCTGGCTTGCGCCCAAAGACATGAGATCAGCCGTGCTGGAGAGCAGCAAAGGCCGATCGTCAGGCTTTCATATGCTCACTACCGTTCCAGCCCAGTCCTTATTGGTCTCTTCTGTTCTGAGAGTGCGAGGACAGCTTCGTGTTGTCGCGACCTAGGAGCCGCCCACTCATCATGAGGTCCACCCTCTTCGCATTGGTCATTGGGGCCCTCACCACCATTACGCAGGTGCAGGCGGAGATCCACATTAACTTGACCGCTGCCGCAGAACTCCCCGAGTGCGTCACCGCGTGTGGTCTGTCGGTTCCTTCACGCCTCAACTGCACTATTGGCACTCCTTGTTACTGCCAACAAACGGGTCCGGTCGCGCAGGGACTTGCATCCTGTGTCAATAACAGCTGCGAGAAGTTGAGCGATGCTCTCAAAGGACTGAAATATCAGGCGGACGGCTGCGAATGGAGGCAGGATCGCAATGTTGGGCCCTGAGCCAGGAACACCACTATTGCGCTATTTATCCTAACGACACTCTTTGTCAGCGCTCGTTTCGCTTCGCGATGGCGACTGTTGGGTGGTGCTGGTTTCGGGTGGGACGATGGTATGTGTTTCATTCATGTCAGGAGATTTCGCTCGACGTCTCGACTAATGGTCTTTCTTTCAGCTATCGCCTTGCTGTGTTACATTGTTGTTGTAGCGATGATGGTTGCCTTTGTCAAGATGATTCAGTACGGATTGGGCCAAGATCTGTGGATGGTCCCATTTCCCACACCCACGTTCATGCATTGGAGCGAGGTGAATGATCGTATCGACACTTGGTCTCCGATGTCCATACTGACATATCCATACAGTGGTTCTTCGCTTTCCAGCCAATGTACGTCTTCACCGTGTACTGTACAAAGCTCTCCCTAGTGCTGCTTTACCTTCCCATCTGGCCGACATTGCCTTCAGACTCTAGCAATCACAAGCTTCGACTGCTATGTAAAGTTGTCGGTGTTCTCCTAGTCCTCGCAGGCGTCGCTTGCATACTGGCCACACCTTTTGCGTGCACTCCCATATCCGTCGGTAAGGTCCTTGCAAGACTTCTCCCCAATGGCGGACCCCCCGCGCTGACCTCGCACGTTACCCAGCGATACGCAAACCAAACCGGGCAGGCGGAGCCTGCGTCGACCGCATAGCAATTGCCTGTTCCGTGGGAGGAATCAATGCCATCCTGGACATCGTCATCATTGCAATGCCGCTCCCGCGGTTACTCAAATTGGAGGTTAGCACGGCGCAGAAGTTGGGGCATCTTATCTGCCGTGCGTTCATTTGTGTACTGTCGACTGACCTAGACTACCTCAGCATCATCTCCTGCTTCCTCGTTGGGTTCGCTGTGACGGGCTGCACTGTAGTACGGCTCACTCACCTGGGCCAATTGACTACCATCCGGAATGCATCGTGGGACTTCTTGGAGCTCACAGAATGGTGTGTGATAGAGGTTTATTGCAGCATGTAAGCCAGCCTAGACGAGGGGCTTCCTCCTCCTCGTCAATATCACTCTTTTGGATCCTACTTACGCATAACTCAGGATTTGCTGCTGCATGCCAGCAATGGCTGGCTTCATGAAGCGTACCTTCACCTTTGTCCGGCAAAGGACCGCGAGTCGATCTACGCGAAACGAGACAGCTTCCTTCGAATTGATTACGGGGCAGTCAAAAAAGGACAGTCGATACAGTGAAGATGAGGTCCACGGTGTGGCGTATCCCACGCCGATGATTCTGCAGATGAACAAGGCCGAATGGTCAAGAGCACGCTACGGCCCTATTCATCCGCAGTGTGAACTCCGATGTACATTAGATCGTTAAGACAGTGCGAGTACTCCCGCCAGGCGGGTTCGACAAATTGACTGAGCCTGTAAATCATGCAAACATCGTTGTGTATTATAACTATCATGAGGTTATGACCAAGCTACAACATTGTACGAGTACTGGTCTGTGTCGCTGACCCGAAGCGATATGGCCACTGCACTGTGTGACTATTTTCTCGACTCAGAATCTTGAGGTGTTTTCAGATCTTAAGAGCGACTCATTCAGTCGTTGATATTCGGGTCTATCCTTTCATATCGTTTCTCTAGAATCTACTGATGCTTGGACCCTAACTCTGTCCGTCACTCGATCAATACTCTACTCCGTCTTGCTAGCCGCACCCTCCTTCTCCATACCCTCACATCCCACGGCCTTGCCAGCAACCTCCTCGACCTTTCCCAGACCACTCTGATTGGGATCCCGGTTCGCACTCGCGGCTTTCATATCGTCGATGCCCGCTTGCTTGTCTTTGGCGGCGGAGTCTTGCCATGCCTTGGATCCGGTCAGAGAGCCGACCGTGCCCTGTTGTACAGTCAGTACCAGATCGTTGGCTTGTTAACATCGCGATAGGAAATGAAGGTGGGAGAAATGTAGGGGGCAAACTGACTTCAACCACGCCCTTGACGTATTCGGCATGGCCACCGACGAGGGAGGGCTGGGCGGTGTTGTCGTTGGCTGACATGTTGTTGGTGAATTTGGTCGGGAATGGGGATTTGGATGCAAATGTTGTAGATGAGGTTGCTGTTATTATCGAAGTGAAGCACAAGAGGGGGGCGACGTTATTGATATCGGAGTCGTGACGTACGATGAGGTCAGAACGATCATAATCATGAGCCACTTGAATCGTGGCGGGTCTGTCTACATGATGGACCTTCGTTCCATTGCGGTGAATTATCGCCGTAAACATGGTAATTCGGCAGATCAGATGAGAAGAGACAAGTGGAATGTTGTTGGGTGTCAACTGATCATCTCGTTCGGTATCGAACTGCTGTAGCTAATAGCGAGAAATTGGTATCTTCTTGAACGAAATCTTTCCTTCTTCTTCAACTCATTGAAATCATCCACACTTTCGGCCGTTGCATATCTACATCCTGTCCTTTGCCCGTTCAAGCAATCGACTGGCGACGCTTATCGTTACCACCCGGCGTACGCTTGATGCCGACCATCTGAATAATCTCAGTCCAGAAGCCGACCGGGGGGTCAATGAACGTCTCTTCGTAAGCATCGACGACTGGGCGCTCCCAGACGAGATCAGCCTGCGAAGACTTGACGAACTTGGTGCGCTTGATGAGCTTCCATCCGAGGAAAAGGACCGGCGCGAGGATCAACATGGAGTAGTAGGTGAAGAAGCTCTCGACCGACCATGGCACGAAGGAGGAGTATCCGTAGCAGAGAACAATGGTCACCATCCACACGAGAGCAATGTACGCGCCGTACGGCTGGAACCAGCCGGTGTATGGGAGCGACTTGCGGTCGAGGACCTGGGCCTTGCAGGCGTTGTAGAAGCAGATGTAGGTCACGGTCATGACGATGTAGTTGATGATTCCACCAGCGGTGATCAGGTTGATGAGCCAGGTGAGGACCTTGGCAGATCCGCTGGAGAGCTGCAGGAACGACAGGCAGGGGAAGAGCATGACGAAGACGAAGCAGGCGAGCGGCACACCGTTCTTCGTGCAGTAGCGGAAGATGGACGGGGCGCGACCCTCGATGGCGAGACCGTAGAGGGATCGGGTGGCACAGTAGGTGTAGGTGTTGCCGGCAGAGAAGATGGAGGTGACCAGCAGGGCATTGACAAGGTGAGGAAGACCGCCGATTCCGAGGTTCTGCATGGCAATAACGTAGGGAGAAGCAGCACCTGTACCGGCGCCAGCCTGCTCGCCCGAGCGGATAGCAACGAGAGTGGGGTCGTTGTAAGGGATCACAATGCCGACGGCGAGGGCCCCCATGATGAAGAAGAGACCGAAACGCCAGTAGACGGTCTTGAAGGCCTTCTTGATGTAGATGCGTGGGCGCTTGGCCTCGGCGGCGACCATGGAGATGTACTCAGGTCCGACAACGGTAAAGGATGCAGACCAGAGAGCACCGAGGAAGCCTTCGAACTTGGCGAGGCTCGAGCCCTCAGTTCCAGCAACGGCGTACTCGGCGAATGCACCAGGGTTCTTCCAGTAACGGAAGCCGTAGCTGATAGCGATGTTAGCGTTGTGGTCGAAGTGACTGCTCGCGATTGCTGGACTTACGCGTCTCCTTGTGGGTTGCCTCCGACCATGGTGACGAATGTGAAGGAGAAGAGCAGAAAGATCAAGAGGACTTTTCCTCCGGACAACCAGAACTCAGCTTCGCCGTAAGCCTTGACGGCGAGGACGTTCAGGAGACTAGAGAAAGTTTTAGCTTCAGCTCATATGTGTGCAGGCCAGTCACGCAAAAACCTCATATGAGTATATCAAAGAAGGATGGTGCTTTGGGCAAAGTCGCATTGGGCAGCGAACACAAGTTGTCGCATCGGGCAATTAGCAGCTGGTGCATCGGACCAAAGAAAGAGGTTGTTGCGTTGGGAGTTGGTGCGTTGGGAGTTCAACAAAGAAAGGCGCATCTGGGAGGCTCACGCATAGAGGACGATACAGGCAGCAATCACAGCGGCAGCGGGAATGTCGTCTCTCCAAAAGTTGAGTACCGTGATAAGAGCAGTAATCTCAAAGGGGACTGCAAAAGATGTCAGTCAGATGTCCTGGTGAGCTTGGAGTGAGGATTGTTCCCCTACTCAGAAGAGCCTCGTAGAGGAAGAAGTTCCAGCCAGCCATGAAGCCGAAGGCATCGTCGACCCATTCGCCAGCAAGACGGAGGAAACCACCAGATACGGGCATCATGACTGTTTCGTCGTTAGCATCGTTGCCTCCAAGCTGTTTCCTGCGAAGCGCCCTCACCAGTCATCTCGGCGATGCAGTTGTTGACCAGACCCAGCATAGCGGAGTAGATGGTGTAGGCTAGGAATAAGCTGCCAGGGCCACCTTTGTTCAGACCACCACCGATGGACACGAACAGGGCAGTACCGATCGAACCGCCAATGGCCAGAAGCTGGATTTGTCGGTTTCCCAGACGGCGTTGCAGGTCGTCCTTGTTCTCGGAGATGACTCCGTTCTGAATGTCGGCGGCGCCGTCGGAGTCGACGTAGATCTCGCCATTGCCCTTCTCCGAGCTGAACTTGTCAAAGACACCCATCTTGGAGTATGTATTGTTCCTCTTGAGGTGTTTCGGGTAGAAGGGAAGGGGGTGAGGATGGATGGGCAAGGACAAGGCGGAAACGGCGGGTCGAGTGGCTCTACATATAGGCGGCGCCCTGTCCCATCTTCAACCGGCAGACGACTTCGTCTGGCCTTTCCCAGCATGCTCGTCGCCTGGATCTCGAACACGCGACAATCAGTTAGCCCGCAGCGATGGCTGAAGGGAGCTAACGCAGTTGGACGATAGTACCAGCCTAGACCCCGACCACTAGCGCTGTGCAGATGAATTCTAGGCCGGGACAGCCCTCGACCGAACTGTTTCTCCCATAGACTATAGTTCTAGGACTTGGCTTCTGGGCTTGAGATGGAATCTGGTCCGGCGGTCCTGCAACGGCGGCCAGCGTATTCGTCCGGCGAAGCCATGACGACCAGGGCAATGTTGGTGTTGATGCGACGAGTCTGGCGGGGCGGCGAGCGACGGCGACAAGCGTGGACCTTGCCCCATGGGCGGCAATGCGCCAGCATGTGACAGCTCAGCCCAGTCCAGTCAGCAGAGCCGATAGTTCTACCAGGAACATGATGCCCTGATAGTGGTATAGCTGCCACTACACCGAATGCTGTTTAGGGTCGCGTACTCCGAGATGCCCTCATCTGTCCATGAGACAATTGACGCCCACAGTCTGAGATCCTCGGTAAAAGACGAGGTTTGCCAGCTCGATTTCGACGAGGCCGAGCAGCAAGGTTCGCTCTACACTTGCACCAAGTGCGCCTCGACCACTGCCATGTTGGCTGAGGCTCAATTGGAGCTCTTCCTACTCGCTCGATGATCGACAGACTTTTATTGCCATGTGCTCTTCCCGATTGCGACCCATGGAGGAATGAACGCCCTCGCCAGGAATCATCTGCAGTACTCGGCTCATCTGCGGGATGTGTAGAACATCCACGAAGCACAAGGTCGCTCGACTCATGTCCCCATGTATCTGTCACTTGAGAGTTATCGCGCAGGGCTGGTCTTTCTCTACAAGCTATACATGGCCGGAAGATGCCATTGTTGAAGAGAGTACATCGGGCGAGTCAAGACCTGCTCGCAGCATCAGATTCACGCCAGCGAGAACGATGTTGCTCATCGGAAGAGTTGGAAGAGTTGTTTGTAACTAGGTGAACAGCCATTTGCTGGAGAAGTTGCTGACCACACTTTTGACCTGTCTGTTGATTCGAGCGCAGCACACGACCAGCTCCGCGAAGGTTTCAATGGTCGACAAAGTCTTGCATGCTACAACGAAAGCATATATCCGAAGTCGAGCTTCTAGGCTTTCGACAACTTCGCCTCGCCGCGGTTAAGAACTTGAGATCTTGAATAACGATGATCTTGTCAGAACGATCGAAGTGTTGGTCTCGATACCAGAACATGTTATCGGTATCGCTTGACTACAAGAATAATGCCATGTAGGACGGCTTATCGTCGACAACCAGGTTCTGCACACAAGGCACAAGTGGCACCATCCCAGTTCCACAAGCACCGGCCATTCGGCTCAAGCTCAAACATGAACGAGCCAGTGGACTGCTATAAACCGTTACCAGATGACCGAATGTGGCTCATCGCCCACATGACAAAAAGGTCGTCCAGGACTTCAAGCCGCGGCAGAGGCGAAAACGGGTTGACACTGGACAGATCTTGCGCCCGGAGCCGAGCTTCACGGCTCCGATAGGACTATGGTCCGCAATCGCCCTGCCTCATCACATGCTCTATGCCCATGTTGGACCTCATCGACACCATGAGAAGTGCTCCATCATCTACCCTGCGGTCGACGAGAGACCCCAATGGCAGCGATCACCGTGGAAACCTGAGACTCCGTACCCCGTAGCCCGCACAGCTTCGTAGGCGAGGCAAGATCTACAACGTACCTCCATGAGGCTGGACCGCTTCCCGCAGTGCAGACTGCACTCCTGCTTCTGGTCGGTTTCAGAGCTGCACGGTGGCATGTGAAGGTCATTGTTAGACTAGCGTATGTACATGCGCCACCTTCCATGTCGCATGCAAGGCCAAATCAGCCGTTGTTGGACACTCCCGATGACGCAGACCATGTAGTCGTCGATCGGTCGTGTATCGTCACCTCTGGCAGACCTTATTAGACGTCCAGCGATGGAATGCTATCTCCTGTTCAGCCCTTTTTCTGCTTCGGAAGCGGTATTGTAATTGGTCGAGGTCTCCTTCCCTTTACAAGAAAGCTCGGAATGAGCGCATGCGAAGGAGGTAGTGCAAATGTTGCGCGGTGAAAGCCCGCCTCGATAAGCACACTCGTTCACAGAGACAAGCTTGAAAACTCGAGATCGTACAAAGCCCTCCCGGCAAGAGTCTTCCGTCATATAAAAGGTGAAAGGAAAAAGGGTATGTACAGTTAGTTTGCCAGTCACATCCCAGCAAACTCACCAAGTGTTACAAGCCACCGCAACGTCTCCATGTTTGTCCATCTTGAGTCAACAACTCTCGCGACTTCCTCCATCATATTCCCATCGATTGAAATAAATCGTAGCATCCCGCCACAATCGCTCTTCCCCTCAAATGCTCCCTCCGATCTTTCAAAATATCTCACTCCCTCCTCCCATCCAACCATCCCCTCGCACCGTCCAGCCGCCTCCTCATCTCTTTCCCTTCGTACGCACCCTCCTCTCCCTCCTGAAGCGTCTGCACGACTTTCCTCAAGCTCTCCACCACGCCGAACAGGACCGCCGACCCGCCGTATCCCTCAATCCCAGCTGGCGCCCGGTTGGGTCCATCAGTGCGGCCACGGCGCGCGCGGCAGGATCGCCTGGCGGACTCGTGGGCGTAATGGGCGCGGTACCGTCCTGTCTAGCTGCAGGCAGATTGGCAGGAACGGTTCTTGTTGGCGTGGAAGCGGTGGGAGAGGACCTAGCGGATGTGGTGTTCGAAGTCGGCGGCGGAGAGGTGGTATGGGGCGAAGACTTGTTGTGACCGAAGCCCGAGTCTGCACGGTCGGAAGCGGAGTCTGTACGAACAGAGTGGCGAATCGCGGTTTTCGGACGGACATCTTCCTGTTCTTGCTGTGGCTGTGGTGGTGGTTGTCGAGGAGGCGGAGATCCCAGCCATTGATGCTGAGAGGAGAATCGCAATTGCTGTTGTGATGCAATTTTCCGTGGCTCCAACGTTGGGGTGGCGGTGTAGTACGATCTCGAACTGTACCTCGAAGCGCGAGATGGGTTGGCAACCATTGGCGAAACAGAGCGAGAAGTGCTGCTGGACAACTTGCTACCAGACTCTGAAATGGGAGAGACGGGTCCGTCGTCGTACATGTCCTCGTCAGAGATGTCCTCGTCAGCCGTCGCGAATGTGTTCGTCGTGCTCATGCTATCATTGCTAGCGCGACGAGAGTAGGAGAAGAGGCCACGTTCGATAGCACGAAGTCGTTCGGGAGTCTGAGGCGTTGGGGGAGGGAACATGGCGAGAGTGGAATCGTAGGCATCATCATCGCCCAGCACCGGTCCACGAGCTGTCGCGACGGAAGAGACGGACGAGCCACTGCTGCTCGATCCAGAGCCTCGTCGAGCGGTGGCATTGTAGTTGGCCACGGCGCTGGTGAGAAAGAAGTGCTCGTAGTCGAAGGCATCTTCGCGCTGCTCGTGTGGGACATCGTGGGGCTGAGAGACTTGAGCGTCTTCGTACACGCTCGTGCCGCCTTCAGAAGAGGCGTAGTCATCATCTACAGACTTGTCGACTTTGGATCTGCTGGCAGGCGAGACGCGTCGGTCACTCACGACAGTACGTGGAGACGAGCCACCTCGTGAGCTACCGACTGACATCGTTTCCGGCACGTCGCCGCTTCCAATACTGCTCTTACTCGACTTGGAGTGGTGAAAGCCAAATCGATTCCTCGCCGAACTTCCATTGCTCGTCCCACTAGGCGAGCTGCTATGTCCCGGCGGCGGCGGAGCACGGCTCTTGGGCGGTGGAGTAGGAGTTTGCGCGTCTCTCAGTCTCCTCACTTTCAACTTCCCTTCCGGCGAATTGCCCGCAGGCCGCACAATCTCCACGACACGTGCGTGCTGTATGGCCTGCTCGGCGAACGCATTGCGATTGCCAGCAAAAGCAACCCCGAAATCCCAGGACTCTCTCTCCGATGGTGTCGGAGGACTCGCAGCGGATCCAATGCCCGCATCTGTGTCGATTCCTATATCGCCGTATGTAGGCGAAGATGTGTAGAATGTTTCCGGCGGAGATGTCCTGGCATTACTGAACGGAGACGAACGCTGATTTGCCTGACTTTGCCTTTTGAGGCTGTCCTCTTGTGCCTTCTCCCTCAAATTCGACATCTTGCTCTTTAAGCTGGACAGCTGATCCCGCAGCTCCAACGCACGAGAAGAAGATCTCGAAGTCGATCGGATGCCCAATCCATTGTTGGTGTCCTGACTATCGAATCTTGAGTGGCCAAATCTGCGATTTTCGTCGCCCTCGGGCAGTGTTTCGAGCGGGTTTGGATCAGGCGATGTCCTGCTATGCAAGGGGCGATCCCGCCATCCGATTCCACCTCCTATGAAATCAAAGCTCTTACTCGTTCGAAGTTGTTGTGCTGGTCTCGGTTCAGGTGTTCTCTGCATCGACCGATCTCGGAGTGTCGCATTGCCGTTGGTTCGATTCGCTCGGTCCTGGCTGGAAGTCGCGAGGCTGTTCAGAGCTGGAGAAGATACCACAGTCTCGCTAAAACCACGGGTATGCCCTTGATAGTCCCTTCCAATGTGAGGCGAGGAGATCTGTGGATGTAGTCTTCGCTTTGGAGTCTGCTGAGTGTCGAAGTGATCATAATCATCGCTCTGAGGAATGTACCGCGCGCGACTGGAGTAGCTCGGTGAGTAATGTGCGGAACCCAGGGATGTCGCACGCTTCAGATTCGCAGCTGTCAACGGAGCCACCAGATCTCTCGCGCCGCGCAGGTTGCCTTCCATCACATTCAACCGCGCCTTCGCATTGGCAAGGATTTGCTCCGCTCGACTGCTCAGTACTGCCGAGTGATGTTCGTCTCTCGCCCGCTTCTCCTTCCTGGCATACGCCTCTTCATTCTCCGAGAAGTCTTCAAGATAAGGACTTTCACCGCCGTCTACAGTCTCCTCGTCGCTGTCATCAGTCTTGTACCTGGCAAGGAACGAAGACATGCCAGACATGTCGCTGGATATACTCTCCCGGCTGGTACTCCGCTGTGGCGGTTGCAGGAACTGGGACTGTTCGGGCGCGAGATTGCCCACATCTTGTAGACCAGGCGATGAGGCCGCTGGACTCGAGCTTTTCCTCAAGGGGTTACTTGAGGTCTTGCGGTAGCCCAGTCCTTTGTCGTTGGCCTTCAAGCTGTTGTTGCTGCCTTTTCCCCGCAGTATCATCTTTCGCAGCCTTCCCTGATCCGCCGTATCGATTGGTCTTTCTTCCGCCATACCCTCCCGTCTGCCGTTCCACAAATACGTCGGACTCGGCGGTCGTCGCACCACAATCGGCGTCGGCGGAGACGCAGCATCCTCTTCCGTGAGGGTAGGGAGTATAAAGTCCGGGTTCGTCAAGGTCGGCGAAGGGGGATCCGGTAGAGCTTTCTGGTGGTGGTATGCATGACCACCGCCGGCGTCGAGGGCCCGCCGCCGGCGTCGAGGGTGCGCAGTGCATGGAGCTGCATGTCGCCAACGTCGACGACGGTTGGAAAAATGCAGACGTTATGAACCCCACGAGGGTTTGAGACACAGCGTCGTCCGGGAACCGTTGCTTGGTACCGGCGAACTGCAGCACCAAAAGATTGAGACACTAGCGTCTTCACGGCGAGGCATGCTCGTCCTTCGCGATCGAGGCTTCGTTGATATCGCGCTCGTAGAGAATGTCGTTGGCCGGGATAGGTGGTGTAGTTGGGGGAGCGACAGTGAGGCTGACCAGGACGGAGAGACGCCTCGTCACGGTGATGATGGCGTAGTTTTGTTCGTCGAGGCGGAGAGGAGGTAGTCGTGATCGAGGCCGCCATTCGACTAATAAGGTAGTCTTGTGCACATCTCCGTCGCGGGAGGCGCGACGTAGGTTGATGCTAAGGGTGCTACTGCTGGTCACGCCTTCTGATTGATCGCTGCTGTTCCTGACCCCTAGTCCCCCGGTCTTATTCTTGGAAGACCCGGTCATAAACCAGAAAAAGTCAAATATCCTCACAAATCGAATATCTAATAAATAACCCGTGAATCGCATATTATTATTGCTCCATCATTTTGTCTGGTATACAACAAACACTACTGGACCTATGCCGTAGCCAGAAGCCGCACGCGTGCCCAAACGAACGATTTTCGCCACCCCTGTAATTTCGGCACTGCCAGCGGTGCAGCTTATTCTACATGCATATAAGCATGCATGATGCCTCTCCTACAATCTGCCAGGTACGAGCTCAATGTGCGAGGACGAGTCATCACGTAGTTATTAGAACTACGGAACCAACAGCATTTCGTTGCAGGGCGTGCAGCGATTGTCCTCCTATATACAGCATTATTGACGCAACTTGATCCTACCTTGTGAAGGGCGACGACGACCGTGAAATGGGGACAGCAGTACAAGGTGAGCAGCAAGTAGCACAAACCTTGAAATATTTTGGAAGAAAACAGGCGATGGCCTCCAACAGCAGACCTCTCAGAGCGAAAGCCACGACAAAAAGAAAATGCCACTTACTGCTTGTCGCTGGCGTCGTAGGAGCTGCAAAACTTACCGGCAGAGTGCACAGTACCGTCACAAACTCGAGCCAACGAATCGATGTCCCATCCGGCCTCAATCAACCCATCCCCTCGCTTCCAACTCTCCACCACCACCACCACCACCCCTCTTTCTCACCTTGAATCTCTCCACACTCCAACCGAATCGATCCCTCAACTTCTTCGCCACATCCCCTGCCATGATCGGATTGAGAACATTCGTCGGGGGCGGCATATGAATTGTCATCCTGCCGCCCGTTCTCGTACCATCCGGATTCACGTTGTGAAAGATCACCGCGGATCCCCCGGTGCCCTGTGAGGCTTGCAGACCGCCGTCTACCAAGGCGGCAACGATTTCGGGGAAGCGAATGGTACCGCTCAGAGTTTTTTTGCCGGCGTTGAGGAAGATCTCGTTGAGCAGGGCGTAGGAGGCGGTGTTGAGGAATATCGGCGGGAGTGGAGCTGGAGGTGGAGTAGGTGTAGGCAGAACGGCGGGAATGGCGGGAGCCGGGTGCTCAGGACGGGTCTTCTTGTTCGATTTCGGTGAGGAGGGTCGTGTTGGTGATGGTGTCTTGGGGAGCAAGAATGGAAGTGGTGGAGTTGTTGGCCGAGGTGGGTGGACGGGGAGGACCGCTATGCCGGAGATTTGTCGAGACTTGGATGCTTCCTGCTTCTCAATCTCTGCCTCAAGCTCCGCCCGCAGTCGTGCGGTCTCTTGTGGGTATCCGGTCAATCCCATTGCGCTGCGAACATGATCGGTCATGGAAGCATCAGGCGTAGGTTCCATGATCTTCTCCAATTCTTGCAATCTCACGTCATCCACAACGTTCCAGAATTTGTCCAGCGCCGCGTGACGCTTGTCGAAGGCCTCGAGATGCTTGCGATTGGGCTTTCCTGTCGACTTGTTGGGGATGGACAGCATCGGCTTCAGGTGAGGCCAGAGATCATCAGCGGCAACTTTCCACCCTATCTCGTAGAATGATGAAAAGAAATTCTCGAACTCGTAGCTGGGACGTTGAACGAGAGTGCCTAGACAAAAGAGATCGGGATCGTAATCTTCAATGGCTCCCGCACTGGGCCGAAGATATCGTATGCCCATGGCGGCTTCGTCGAGCACAGCCATATCGCGGACGCATGAAACTAAGAGCTCGTGAAAGCGATCACGGTCCTTTCCCGATGCCTGCTCAATGTAGTGCTCGACATTGTGAAGAGCCCTCCCGGGAAGAGGTATATCGGGGCGGTGATGTGGATATACACGGGTCAGGAGACCGAACAACTCATCGCTATCGGATGCCACGGTGGGCCCTACCGCGCCTCTAGACCGATCTACCGTGAAGTGGGCGTCGAATGTGCCCAGCCTCGTGGTCACATTTCGCATCTTGGACACCTGGCGCTCGAACTCTTTACGCACAATGTGGTCGAGCAAGTGGAGCGCCTCGTCGCAGTCAGCTGGCATAACCCCGGGAACTGACATGTTCTCCTTGCACAGCTTCAGAGCCTCTTGCGCTTCCTCTCGCGCTAGTCGCCATTGCAATGGCCGAGCGCAAGCATTGAACATCAGAGAGAGCATGCTCTTGGGAATGAGCTTCTCCCCGCCGTCCGTGTGGACCCGCGCCTCCATCGAGAAAGCCATCACCTGGCGAACGAAAAGGGAATTCGTGTGGAACTCTCAGGATGCTGTCTCGGCATCCGTCAGTCTCTCCTGGAAGAAGTCCATCATCGCTCCAGAAAAGGAATGACTTTCAATGGAGGAGCTCCGAGTCCAGGGGCACGGCTGATGGACTTGAGCTTGGCGGGCTGGAGGTTCATGAAGTTGTTCGCTGCGAGCGTCCTCCACTTGTCACTGCCCTCAAGACCCTGCTCCACCTTACCCCCCAGTAGCGCGCGTATCACTTTGACCAGAAAGCCGAACAAGAGAGCCCACGCATCTACTGTCAATTTTCCCAGAGGAAACCCAACTATAGCGGAGCGATGAGCCGCCTCCTTGTTCCAAGGTACGAGCTTGCCTATTTCCGATTCGCTACCCTCCATGATTACGCAGAGCGGATTAAATTGTGCCTGCAGAGTACCCGAAGTGAATGCGTCCTCCAATTGGGTACCGTCGAAACGACTGCAGTCGGACAGAGATGAATCCGTACGATGATAGAGCAGATTGAGGAAGTTAGAGGGATCTTCTGACAATGCTTCGAGATTCAACTAAGGAAGCGACAAGCTCGTTTTGAAGAGCGCTAAGTCTTTTCCGGCCATCGATTCTATGGCAACTTCGGAGTAACGCCCACGGAGAATAGTCGGTAGCGCGTCGATGATAATGGCTTTCTGCTTAGCGACGGTGCGTCTCTGCCATCTACTAGCCATAGTGTCGCTATGTTTCTTGACGGCAGTCCGAGCTTCGCCCAGGTTACAAAGGGTATTGTCCATGGCGCTTTGTATGACTGTCGCAGCTTCGAGGTCGTCATACTGGCGGGCGTAGCGCAATACGGGAACGTCGATCTGCCACTGCAGTGGACGAAAGTGGCTCGAGCAGATCTGGCAAATCTTGCTGCAGGTGGATAGAGGGCCGGCGGAGTCCTGAATGTATCCTTTGCAAGCGAATCCTTCGACGATGGGTGACCCGTCATCCATTACACCAGCCGGGGAGCGTTTAGCGAGCATGGATCTGGCTGAGCATAGGTGCATGAAGCGGTCATTGGCTCTGCGGGCTACTGCGCGGAGTCCAGGCTCAAGCCAACGTTCGCTCGAGTCCCAGTCCACGCTCGAAGACATGCGTGCGTTGTATGCGCTCGGTTGTATGCGCTCGATCGGTCGTCTCTATGCTTTCGTTTGTCGGTCGTCTGTATGCTTGGGTTTGCTGATGCGCAGCGATGAATTTGGCGATGCTCCCAGTGCGCCGCTCGGCTGATTGTATGCAGCGGAGGCCAGTCAAGAAGGTGAAGCGCAAGCTTGATCAGTGCAGGCCTGTCGAAAAAGGATGCGCGTCGGTGATCGATGCGGAGCAGGAGAGCAGCGGCAGATCGAGGAGGCGGGTGAGCGAATATGACAGAAGAGAGAAGGCCTCGAGATGAGGACCAACGGAAGTAGCAGGGTGCGAGACCCAATGACGGTGAGGTGGTACGACAACAAACGGTGCGCAGGTCCAAACGCCGCGATATTGACTGCCACAGCGACAGCGGAGAGGAGACTGTAAGCGTAGCCAGCAGCGTTGGTGCCGCAGAGATTGCGCTGCGAGAGGTAGAGCTCGATGCGCTTCGCAGGGAATTGCTGTGTGTGCATTGCAAAACTTCAATTCCCAAAAGGGAAGGAGGTGGGAATACTGCAGCGGCTGTATCGACCATGGTCTTGTCGGCTGGCCAGGCATCTTCTTGCGCATTCACTCGGATATTATGTGTTTTGCGTATTGTTGAAAAGCGAGACAACGGGGTCGTGTCGAGCCACATTGGACATGGTCGGCAACCCAAAACCGATCGGCTTGAAATCAAGATCAATGCTTTTCCTCGACATATTGCAGAGACGGCCGAGCGAGATTGATGAAGTTTAAGAAAATTATATCGAAAAGAGATACTCACCGTGTACAATGAGCCAGGTTGATTGCCCCGAACCACGGCCGCCGTGGAACCTGGCAGAGCACTCCATACTACGAGCAGTGTTTGTTTTCGCTCTCATAACAAGCAGCATGACATTAGTGAAATTTGCTAGAAGTTGGAGTTGAGAAAGAAGTGAAGTCGGAATCTTGAGGGCTGCTGCTCCATCCCTCGCTCCGACCCCGGGAAGGCTCAACATCTCCGTCCTTTCCTTCCCCCGGCATCATACCCCAAGGAACTTCGACAATAATTCCGGACGATATATGTCGACATCCATTGTTGACGATGAGCGGAGATGTCGTCGACTCTCATTTCTTTCCACACGTCGCGCGGCCGTGGAGCTGCCGAGCAGCGTCGATCTGAGACCTATACCGATCCTTGGCTGTATCCGGCGTTTCCAGGATCATGCAAGCAAGCCAGGAGGGAAGCAACGATAGTTCTGAGAGTTCTACGGCTGGGCGGTGATGAAGCGGAGCATCATGATGTGTATGCCTCATCACCAAGGATGCTCCTACAGGCTACAGTAGAACTACTGAACTACAGTCCCTCACCAGCAAGTGGACTCCGTGGCAGTGAAGAACAGCGTGGACATGCTTCTGAAGTCCGTTGGCGTTCAGTCGAACAACAGTGGCTGTCGATGTGAACTGAGTAGCGATAGTTCCAGCGTGTACCCTTCTGCGACGCTTTGCAGAGGTCTGGACTAGGATTTCGATTCTTGTAGCTCTTTCGGGAATCTGTGATTCACACTCGCATTGAGTTATCCGACATCACTGCAGAGATGGGAACCGGTTCACCTGCAATCGAGGTCAGGCAGCTTTCGGCTCCCAACCCGCGAGTTGTTGACACAGCCTGTGACTGTCCTGCATGTGATGATTATCCGATGGCGCTGAATTCTGACCGTCGAAGACCCAATCGACGTCTTTCCGGGCACGCAGAGTGGATTCTCGGTGACACTCCCCTTGATGGTCCATCAGACCACCGAGACTTTATCGAAAACCCGGGGGTCGCCGGGGGTCTTGTCAGATTTTGATGACCAGTTCGAGACATCTCCTATTCTCCTTGTCCAGATCCCAGACGAACACAGGGTCGATCGGCTATGCCGTCAGACATCGACAGCCACGATAAATTACTCCCCACACTCCCATGCTCTTCCACCTCGTCCGTACCCACACATCAGCAGCACTTCCACCACGACCTGCACTTGGACCACAGCATCGCCCAAATGACGTCCCCCAAATCAAACCCGCCATGAAGTTCTCCACCCACCTCCTCTGCCTCGCAGCCCTCTTTACCAGCCAAGTCCTCGCCACAGCCTTCGCCGAAGCCATCGCCGACGCCGAAGCCGAAGCCCTCGCCGCCGCATACCCAAAACGCGGACGCGGGTCATCCTGCTACAGTAAGTTGAAAGTTGCAACTCGCGTGACCGCACCGAAATTTCCGCTGACGGATTTCTAAAGCCGCTTGTAATGAGAAGGATGGCATCACTTGCAGGTGCTCTGGGTTCTCTTGTCACGCCGGTACTTGCTCGCCGCCTAAGTCGAGCTGAGGGGAACATGGGAAGGTTGAGAGGGAGGTCCGTTCGCTTTTGTTACGGCGAATCTGATTCCGCTTGCGACCGATGAAGTTTTGGACTTGTGTGGTGGTACTGAGATGTCGTACGATGCGGTTTCTGGGTGTTCATGAGGTGGACTTGATTGCCTTCCGAGGAGTTTCTCCCCTCTCGCGTTGGACTGCAATGGTAAACCGCGGCAACGTGTTGTGAGGTGCTGGCCGTGGTTAGTCGGAAAAGGGAAGAGGAAACTTGCTTGGGTGACGGGACCATGTGGATTTTGATACTCTTCGTGGCATCAGCCATCAATCATGCCTGCAAGCGATACACATCGCCTTGTGAATCATCTTTCAACACTTGTCGTGAGACCGACCAACGTCTGATCAATAGTGTGCGAACATCGCGCAGCGACATGCCCAAATGCTTGGCCCGTGACCATGTTGTATGGCGTTGATTCATCAGCATCGTGGACTTGTCACCGCAGACCTTACGGGATTGCAGATGCAGTGACTCTGGTGAGGACTGCGAGGGAACGACTGCAGTCTCTTGAGGATGTCCGGTTATAGGCATACGCGCCATGCGTTCTGCCACCCGAGTGTTGTCGAGAAGAGGAAGCGAAGAACGCTCACTCTTGTGCTTCCATACGTAGCTTGCAGTCTTGCATCCCGACCTCAAATTGAAGTCCATCTGCAGTATTCATCTGAACATCGTCGGAATGACCATTTCCAACTCCCTGAATCAGGACGATCGCAGATAAATAAAGGCCCGACACGTCATTGTTAAGTTCTTCAGTCGCATGAAGCAGGATGATGCCGGTAAAGAATGTCAACTGAACGGAACATCATCGGAAGATATTGTTGTGTTGTTGGAGAGAAATATCAAACACTCAGAAGTCAGCACTCCAGACAAATTCCCTCGATGAGGAAATAAAGAACAGGAGTGGTCTCCGACTTTGCACACGTCAAACCAATAAAGCCTTCCCTTGCGGGGCGTCGATCTGAATCCTATGCTGATTGGCGGCGCCACGACGCGCGACTGAGATGCTGTTTCGATATTGGACCGCGTTGGTGTCGATGTTTTGTATTTTCCATCACAAACGCTGCGGTACTCGAAGTACTTTGTTCTGGGATGGTTGAGTTCCTGCGAAGTTGCGACCACCATGCTGAAGCAAGACGCTCCGTGCGAGATTCTCTCAGAACCGACAACGTGTGTCACAAACGCGTCTTGCCCACATCCAAAAGTGTCTCAGTGCGATGATCATGCATCGCATAGCTGCATCCGTTTCAGGACTGGGATCTGAGCGCTGAGAACATGGAAGTACATCCGTACTGGACGCACCTTCTTGGTAGTGCGAGAGGTTGATGCCTGTCTCTTTGGAGCTCCCACACACGCCGCTTTGCTCGATCACATCATTGCTGTGTCGGTCGTCGGCGGTAGAACTAGAGAGCTCTGGACTTTCTTGGCGATGTCCAATGCTGGTCAGCACGTATGTAGATGCCAAAGCTGCTCGCAAGAGCCTCCCTCTATTCCAGCGGGCAAGACTTGCGAATTGCGATAGCATGTTCTCCCGTGAATGATCGCAACGAACGGAAGTGTTGAGGTCTTCGGAGTGTGTATTGTATGTAGCGCGCTTAACTTGCGGCTCGCTGGTACGATGTAGGATTCCTGCCGACACGACTGAAGGAAACCCCGGTCGGGCAGGGCTCCGTTTCAGGACCAAGCTTTAAAACGTCTCGTGAGCAGTTTCTTACCCGTGTTGTCATTGTCGTTGTACTTTCCATCTCCGATGCCGTGTTGGAGAAGGCGTTGTGATCGACCAGGAACACTGCGAACGTGTGCAAGATGGACGGGACGTTCATCAATTCACCGTCTCGGTCGGACATTGCAGGAGATGGCGTAAGAGTCAAGACCATTTCACATCGACTTTGGTTCTTCTGTCTGGGGTCGCACGTTTTCTCATCAGCAGGCGAAGGCTTGATCGTCTGGGTCTTGGCGCGACGAGCTTGCATGACACGACAAGGGCTATACCACGATACGACAAGAAATGTGAATGTGTATCGAGGTCGCATGACCTGGGACTTTACGCGTACCCACCGGAGGGGAGGGTTTTTTTTTTGCTCTTGCCATATCTCAGTCAGTGGGAAGGCCTTGGTATATCCCTAGGGTAATCATCAGTTGTAAAGTCCTTTGTTCCATCCATCTTGTTACACCATCAAAAGTTGATCGCTTCCAATCATCAACCATTCTGCTTCAAAGTGCAATTACCGCACGTACCAACGCCGTGTCACGGCCCTCACGCCCACGGGCCCTTTCCTCTCTAAGAATCTTCCGAGTTCTCCTCCAACAAATCCTGACCCCGGTCGTCCTCAACAATCCATCTCCTATCTTCGACCTCCTCTTCTCCTCTCACCGCTACCTCCCTCGTCGACAACCATATCCCGAGGACAGCGACACTACCTCCCCCATCTCCTCCTCCTCCGCCTCCAAAGATACCCTCACGCCTGACGAATTGCACATCCTTGACGGCCACGACGAGAGAGAAAGACACAGAAAAGAGACAGATACCCATACCATACACATAATCATGTCCGACGCTCACAACACCGCTGCACCGGCAGCTGCCACCGCTCCGGCTGATGCTACCACGACTTCTCCAGCTGTCGATGCCCACGCTGTCGCTGACCGCGTCGCGGCCGCACCAGTTGTGGACGGAGATGCTCCCAAGACCCACGTTGAGAACAGCGAAGCTACACCCGCAACCGACGGCGCCGTCGTCACGGAGGAGGCAGCTTCGGCCGACGTCACCGAGAAGGCCGTCGAGCCTATCACTGAGGGTCAACTCGCATACAAGGGACCAGGTCTCGTCAAGTGAGTGCTCTGATGTCCTCCTTCATTCAACTCCATCACGCTGACCATCACTTCTCCAGATCTCTCATCCCATCCAAGAAGGAGTTCTGGCTCGACGACTCTGCCGTCAGCCCATTGAACCTGGACCTCTACCTCCGCGGTGAAAAACCCGAGGTGGCACATCCTGTCGTGGCATGGGCCAGCCAGACCGGCAAGGGTCTCCTTTTCTTCAACAAGAAGAACGAGGTCAACCGCGCACACCCTCAAGATGTCCTCGCACTCTACGATGCCACCGAGCTCAAGAAGGAACACCCTCACTCGTTCTCCTTCAAGATCAACGGTGGCTCGCACTCCTTCAAGGCGACCAGCGATGCTGAGCGTGATGGCTGGTACATTTCCATTGAGAAGGCGATCGAGCTGGGCAAGGCTGCCAAGCAGGAGATTCGCGACTCTGCTGCCTACACCGAAGAGTTTGAGAAGCTGAGTAGGCTGCTCCTGAGCTGTACTGAAAAAAAGCTCTGTACTGACACATATTTCAGGCAAGGCAGCTCACACCGGCCCAGCCGTCGTGTCCAAATCGAAGAAGAGCAACGATGCTGAGCGTCCCAGCAGCTCCTCCTCCAGCTCAGACGATGGCGAGAAGAAGAACAAGAAGAAGAGCCGTTCCACTTCCCGCGGTATCCTCCAACGTCTCCAGAGCGGCAAGAAGGGAGAGAAGGCCGAGAAGGAAGAGGAGAAGAAGGTTGAGGCTGGCGAGGTGACCAAGCCAGAAGGCGAGACTGCCGAGCCAGTGCTTGCCTCTACTGAGGCTGCGCCAGTTCACGCCGGTCTCGCCACTTCTGAGGTCCTAGCCGCTGGTAAGACCCAATCTCTCAATGCTCATATCACACCTACACATACTGACAGTTACTCAGGCGAGGACAAGCCCGTCGAGCCGACTTCTGAGGAGAAGAGCACCAAGCCCAACAAGCGTGCCAGCATTTTCGGCCGCGTGTCTTCGGGATGGAGCAGCATTAAGAGCCCTACCAAGGAGAAGGACCAAAAGGACGCCGAGCTCAAGATTGCCGAGCCTCACACCACTGAGGCCGTCTCGGAGAACCCACCTGTCCTCCCAGAGACCGCTACCACCGAGGCTGTCCCAGCACCAGTCGTACCAGCGGTCGAGGAGCCGGCCACCGTCGAGAAGCAGAACGAGACCCCAACTCCCGTTGAGACTGCTGAGCCTACCAAGGAGAAGTCCAATTTCCTCACCACCCTGATGAACCGCGCCCGCAGCGTCAGCCCATCAACTCAGAAGAAGGAGCAGCACATGAAGAAGGAGGAGACCGCCGTCGCTCCCGTTGAGGAGAACAAGGTCGAGGAGCCAGCCGTTGTCGCCACTGAGCCAGCCACCACGACCGCTGCTCCAGTCGTCGAGCCAACTTCTCCTGTCGTCGAAAAGACGGAAGAGCAAGCCACCACTATCAAGGCTGACAAGCGCCAGTCCGTGCTCGGCAACCTCGGCCGCCGCGCCAGCAAGGCTCTCAACCGTATCCAGACTCCCAAGAAGGAGACGTCTCCCGCCGCTGAAACCAAGAAGGAGGAGACTGCTGTTGAGAACGCTACCGCTCCCGCTGCCGCCACTGAGACCCCTACAGTCACTCCCGCGGCCAACACCACGGAGGAGAAGGCCATTGGCGATGTCGTCCCTGACGCCGTCTCGTCCGGTCAATCCCAGACCACCAACGCTGCTGCCTCTCCGGCTCCGGTGACCGCGAGCGCGTAAAGTCCAAAGAAGAAGAGGGAGGTATGGTGGGTTCGTCCTGAAGCTGTTTCAGCTGGAGCGTGAGCACATCCTACCGCCCTCTTCTTCTGAGAAAATCCGTCGACCTTGCATTCTACGACCTCGAGTCTCTCTCCCGCTGGCAGTCTGGATGCCACCCGACCATTATACCCCTTCCACCTCACCGCTTGCTGTCTTGGGTTCCACGCCCGGCCTCGCATCGCTTTGTGTTTGTGTCGTCTCGCATTTTGGTCTTCATTGAACAGCGCTTAATACCCTATACCCCGGCGCTTCGTTCTTTGCTTGCCACTATTTCTGTTAATTGTCTATCTCCTTTTGTTTGCAAGGTCAAGCGTGAGAATCTGGAAGTGGCACGGAATTGTGAAAGAGGTTGGGTGGGTCTTCTATTGCAAGCACAGGACATGTGAGAGACACTTGAAGGATGAATGGAGGGAAATTGATGGAAGACAGAAAAATGATTGTGCCTTTTGTGTGTTGAGACAACCGCGAATACCCATTTCCTTATGTTGGGATGTTTGTCGAACGGTGTTAGATATCTGGGCGTGAAGAGAATAGAAAGTGGGTTTTCATTGCTCGCTGTCGCCTTTCTCAGTGCTGTCGTCTGGTCTACGTACTGGATGTTCCTGTCAACGGGTCTCGTCAGCGGGAAGTCGTTTCGCGGGTCCATGGCGATGCGCGTACCTATCACCGACACCATGATCGTGATGCCCACCGCCCAGGCCGTCTCGAAACCTCCAACTAGGCGCCACCCTCACGCTTCGCATATTCGTCCTCCATTCTCTCCTCGTACAACTTCTCCGCTGCAGCTTCAGCGCTGCCAGGCTGGCTGCTACCCATACTCTTCGATTGCTGGGACGCGTCGGTCTGCGGTGCAGTCTCCGAGGCTTTGGGAACGATGTTGACTCCAGCTTCGCCTCCGACGGCGGTCTCGGAGTTGGAGGGCGTTTCGCCGTGCAGGCCTGCGGATGTGTGGGTCGACATGATGGAGTGTTGGCTGTTTTGATAAGATGGTAAGGTATGCAGGTTCCGGTCGTTTGGGAGCGGGGGTGTTTCTTCGGCTCCCACTTCGTGTGATGTTCTTCAAGGAAGTTAGTAGAGAGCTCGAACAGAGGTCCACCGTCGTCATCACGCACGTGTCGACCCGCATTGAGCTATTCGGTACTGGGAGCCAAATTTTTGATAGCTCCCCTTGCTCAAAACATCACTTCCACGATCTGCGCCAGGACTCGAAACGGTTGGGCGCATCTCGATGTCATACACAGCCAACATGCCAAAGAAAAAGGCGAGCGGCGCGGCCTCACAGCCAGACGCCGCCCCTCAACCCTCGAGTCTCATCATTTGCAGGAACAAGTAAGTACGTCGCCTATCTTTCGTTGCTCTTTTTCGTCCTACACTTCTGCTTTGCCTCTCTTGACGACAATTGAGAAACTTCCTGACAGCGACAAAGGCATTGGCGCTACATCTCTTCTTTCCACGGACCATGGCTCCAACTCCCACCCGAGATTCTCGACTCGCTCGCTCACCAGAACTACACCATGCCCGCGCCACGATTGGTCGATCCCGCAGTATTCTACGATGTGGTCAAGATTCGGAAGGCGGTGGACGAAGCGGCGCAAGACTCGGTGCGAGCGTCCACGGGGATCTCCAACACTGCGATGCATGGTCGCATGGACTACTTTGGAACGGGAGGAGGACCGGGCAGTCAATTGAGTAAAGAGCGGATATTCAAGATACGGCAGAAAGCGGTCAAATTGCTTTCCAAGGCGTTTACGCTGGATGAGGTTGCGGCGAGTGTTGCGACCATGCAGGCGACTTCGACGGTGGAGGATGTGGGACAGCACGTCCTTAAGCGGGAGCCGAGCAGTACTGGTAGGGCATGTTGGGGATGACTGGTCGGTGGAGGAAATGGCTAATCGCAATGTCAGACGCACGATACGTCCATTTCTTCCACGAGAAGATTCCATCTCGAGCCATGGAACAGTACACACCGTTGGAACCTCTGAACGATATCATAACCTCCCTACCCATTGAACAACAAGTGGCACCCTTACGAACAAGAGCTTTGACCCAAATACTCAAGCATCAATGGGAAGGGGCAGCGTTGGACCTTACGATGGCTTTGAGGATCACAGAAGAGCTGAAGCGAATGCACAAACCGAATCAGCAGCAATTGGAGTTGGCAAGTAAGATGAAGGATGAGCAAGAGGCTTGGAGAAATGGACACAGAGATTGGAGGTCGGTACCACAATTGAAAGAGGAAGATCAGCCACAAAGCTTGGGAATGCAACTGTTGTTCAATCGGGCTGGGGTGTACTTGACGATTGCGTGTCAGAGCGTACATGCCGCATTGGATGGACTAAAGGAGTTTCAGGCGGCGCAAGCGAAGGGGGAGACGAACGGAGTGGATGCGAAAGCACAAGCGGCACGGCTGGAGTCGCGGAAGAAGGTCAAGACGTACGCGAAGCGCGCGCTCAAGGACTACACGGCGTTCTTGTCGCACTTTGACTATACGCCTGGACTGCCATTCGAGATTACCAACGAGATCATGAGACGAGTTTACGACCTTGCAAACGGCAACAAGACGCAGACGACCCCGAAGAACAGACTTGTCGAGCTGGAAGGAGACGATGAAGAGGAGGAAGAATTGAATATGAATGGAGGTACAACACCTTCAGCGCTAGTCAAGCATCAAAAGCCAAAGCCTGAACCGTTCGAGCGCGGTGAAGATGGTTGGCCTCGATTTCCTTCACCAAAGATCCACCCAGCAAGCGCCCTTTTCGCGGAGAAACCACCCACAGACCTCCCCACGTTCCCCAGCGACGAAACAACCGAAGCTATGCGCAACAACGAGACGATCCACGAGGCCTTCGGCAGTCGTGAAGCCATCACCTACCACCCTCTTCTAACCGATGCACTTCACTCCCTTCTCCTCGCGCACGCGCTCGTCCAAACGAGCCCGACCGAGCACCTCCGCCACGCTCACAATGCCGCAAGACTAGCTCGTATCGCAGACGGCTATCCCATCTTCCAAGCAGCACGAAGTCCCGCCCGTGCAGACTGGATCGAAGTCCTCCGACGCGCAAACAACTGGCTCGGTCTTTCCGTTCCGTGGCAAAAACTCTGCGCTCCGGCACCTCTCCCTGACGCAGCCGGCGGGTGGGCGAAAGATACGGGTTCGGGTGCCGTGACGAAGCGGAGGAGCGAGAAGAAAGAGGAGACGGCCGAACAGAAGAAAGAACGAATCAAGCAGGAATCTATCATTGATGCGCTGTCGGATGACCGGGTCGTAGATGAGGAATCCTTTCAGCGCGCAGTTCGCGCTCGAGAGCGACGCGCCATGGACGACGAGCAAGGTCTGTCAGGCCCTTTGAAGGACAGGGAGAGTAATGGTGGTGAAGTACCTCCTTCGGCCGCTGCAAGTAATGGAGACGCAGCAGCTAGCTTCCAACCGACCCCGAAACGCTGGGCTCAAGACGAGAATGGACGGGAGTATCCCATCTCTACGGATCGTGCGGCTGCCATTGCGAGGTGGATCAAGGAGAGTCCCCTGAGCATGGGTGGGAGGAAGAGGAGGCCGAAGAAGAAGGCTACGAATGGCGGCGTGAGTGCTGTGGCAGAGGGTGTGGAGGGCTTGGCTGTGGGCGATACCAATGTTCAGGAGGAGGATGGCCCGGACTGAGTCGAGGAGGGTCCCATTCTTGACTGCTTGAGGTTTCACCGGGTGGGTGGACATTGTTGGTACACCTGATGTTGGAATAGCAGGACTCCTCGGTATTGTAATGTCCAAGACTTTCAAAAACAACACCCCCCCCCCTTGTCAGATATCAAAAACGCGTTCGCTCGGTCATGACGACGCTGCCTCTTGACTTTGCGCCTCGAATCGATCTTTTTGTCCTCGCAGCTCCTTGATCACTTTCTGTGTGAAGAAGAACCACATCTTAATCAGCCGCCCAGAACCTCAAACATCTGCGTTTATTATGGACCCAACCTTACCGCCAAAGCCTCCGGATGCACGCCATTCTCAATCAGCGACACACAATACGATAAAGAGTATCGGTCGAGTTGGGTGTTCTGCGACGAGTGTTTGCCGTGAGTGGATTGCTCGTGTTTTCAAGCCCGGTTTCAATTGCGCCGTACCAGTAAAGTTGAGATCTCGTGGAGGATGTCGATGGTTTCGCGCGCGGCTTTGCGTTTGGAGTCGGCGGTGGACATATTGTGTTGTTGTTGGCTTGGGGTTTTTCGGGCGCGTGGGTGGTTGAATCTTGTTGGCTAGGTGGGCGTGTTTGTTTCGCGTGAGGTCTGTCTGGCGGGTCGAGACTCGTGAGGGAGTGGAAGGTGTGGCTTGGGGCTGAGATTTTGTTTCAGCCACAGACTTTTGCGATATTCTATCGAGTGCAGTCTTCACTCGCTCACACAGTGCACTACTAATAAGAAGACCTCGAAACGATCAAGGCAATGCTCCGGGAACTTGATACTCCGCCAGTTTCTTGATACCGTTCCTGTCACCGGAACTTCGTGAAGGTGTAGAGCCTGAGGCAGTAAAAGCCGGACCTCCAACCGATACCACTCCATCTTCACACCATATACAGCATCCATTCCAGATCTCTAGTGAAGGCCACATCAGCTGCCATGAAACGATAACATAGGTCTGGATCAACATTCCATTCTGCCGCCATGGAGGCATATCCGGCCGATTATGTTCGACACAATCTGCCACTTGTACTCCTGTCCGGACTCGGACAACGAGAGGATCAATCACAATCATCCACAAGACGACAAGAAAGTGGTGCCCGTATTGTGACCGAGTCGCCGGAATGTCAAAGCGACAAAGCGAAGCAGCTTCTGGAAGAGTTTGTGGCCTTGGACGGAAGTCGATCCGCGTGGAACTCCACCGCCTTACCTGGCCCGCCTAGCAATCTGAGATGGAGGATCAAAACGATTGGAAGATCGTACACCTTGCCTGCCAGAAAAGCGGCGCCGAGTGCGCAGACAGCCGGTGTAGAGGGTCACACCGCTCCGCGTAGTACAGAATTACATTCGCCGCTCTCGCCTCTCTCGCCGGGATCACCACTTTTCCCGGACGGACTATTCACGCCTGTCTGGTTGTCGAAACATCAAGATTTAGTCCCCGCGCTGTTTCTGTCGTGCTTCGATCTGGATGGGGAGGATAGCTCGCTAGACGAGCAGTTGAAAGCGGATATCAACTCTACGAGAACCGCGCTCACTCGATCCGGATACAAAAGTCGTTTTGCTGCAATTCTGCTCGGCCAGAAAAGCATCTTGCAAGCGCCTGAACAGGAAGAACGCTTGGCTTCTATCAAGCGTGCCACTGGCTTACAAGTGTTCTTTATGCCTCCGATGTCGTCCAAAGCCGAGATGGCCACATTCGTGCAGGGTATCATGGCAACGCTTCAACCATCTTCCATCGAATACTATCGGGAGCTCACGAAACATGCACGGCGGAAAAAGGCACGAGGTGGGCCACCTCTGCAGTCCTCGCAGCAGGGTGGAGCAGCGTCGACGGCGTCGGCGTGGAGTGTACGATACGAGTTCAAGCAGGGCGTCTTTGAAGAGTTCACACAATCGATGGCCGCTGCAGAGCGGCACTATGCTGCGGCGATTGAAGACCTTTTCAGTTCGGAAGGAGGTGTCCTCGAGACTACTGCGAGTTGGTCGCCCAGGTGGGACGAGGCGAGACTGCTTTGTGATACGCTTGCACTACGAGTCGTGCGGTGTCAATTGTGGCTTGGACAGACTACAGGCGCTGCTCAGTCTTGGATCAATTATAAGTTTCGTATGCGGGATCTGATCGATCGTAGAGGCAAGGGCTCACTTACGTATGGGTGGAGTGCATGGGAAGGGCGGTGGGCGGAAGTCATGGCGCAAGTCGTGCAACTCGCCGAAGTGCCCAGTTTACAAGCAGCGAAAGATGCAGGAGACGACTCGGCTGTTCAGGTCTATGCGTTTCCGGAGAAGCCCTTGGCTGCATCGGACCGTCTACCGCCGTTTAACTTTTTACATCACTCTGGCTACTGGCTGCGATTGTTGGCTAACAGTGTTCGAACGCGATGGGAGAGGGCACTAGCCATGCCCGAAGATGATCGGGTATCACCAGGACAGTCGCCTGCCTCCAAGGTTGCCAACCGGTTGGCCACTTACGATACATATCTTGCACCGGAACCGCACGAGGAGTACCCATTGTCTGGTGAAGGTGCCTATGACCACGCTGCGGAACTGGAAAAGGTAACGATCCGAGCTGTGGAGGCATTCGATGCACGTCGACAGATGCGCATGGGTGAGCAGCTACGCTTCGGTCTGGCAGAGGATCTCGTCCGCGTTGGTCAGGATACGGATGCTCTCCCGTTGATGGTACAACTTTGGGAGTCATCTACATGGCGTGAGGACGAGTGGCTGGCTCTATTCAGCAAGCTCGTACAGTTACTGTTGGACTGCGTTCGTCGTGAGAAGTCTAGTAAGCATGCGTATTTGGTTCCGGCACTACATTGGGAGCTACTTGCATTACAAACCACAGACCTGATGTCCGATTCACACGATCTGGCGTGTTGTCTCGACGACTGGGAGGTGGAGGACCCAATTGTCGTCGAACTGAACGATAGGCAGAGATTGAGTCCTATCGCCGCGAGCTTCGTCTTTGAGGACTCAGAGAGCAATGTCGGAGAGTTGCTCAGATGCCAGCTTACTCTAGCCTGCAACACATCAGCGACGATGCCGATTCGATTGTCGAGGATCGACTTCAAGATCGGCACAGCAAGCAGTATCACAATAAAACACGAGACCGGCGACAGCAGTCAAGAAACATTGGTGAAAGTGCCTCAACTTGAGGATTCCACGGACGGGACCTTGCAGGGATCGGTCAATCTCACCTTGCAACCAGCTCAGAGGAAGACTTTTGACATTTCATTCCTACTACGAGAGGCAGAGATATTACGCATAACCGAGCTTTCCCTCGTTGTTGAGACAGAGAAGTTCATGCTGTCTCATCGACTTCAAGATGACAGCATTCGTCTCGCATCTCAATGGCAAGTCTTGAAGGACGGCAAAGTGGTTAACATGCTGGTACCTCATATGGACACCAAGTCGATCAACGTTCTACCCAAGCCTCCAAAGATGCAAGTCCTGCTGCATGGAATCCGCCAGCGATACTACACGGACGAGAAGATCCGTTTACCAATCGAGCTGATCAACGACGAAGCTGAGGTCACGAACGGTACCATCACCGCTATCGGTCTCGGACCAGCTGGAGAGGCCATCGATATGTTTTGGGGCCCAACCGAAAAGGGCGATTCCGTACGTCACATAGCGAATTTGGCGTCTTCGGCCTCCGATCAAGTCGATCTACTGGTTGATGCCCCACCGGAAGCGATGTCCTGCGTCCTCACACTCGAACTACGATACAGCTTGCATTCAGACCCAGAGGCTGCGCTGTCCAAGACTCTGACAATGGAGGTCGAATTCATCAATCCGTTCGAGGCCGTCTTTACATTCACGCCACGCCTATATCGTGAGCCCTGGCCGAGCTATTTTGGCACATTCGCATTGGGTAATGCAGAATCGCCAGATGGCATACCTCAACTCTGGAACCTCGGAACTCAGATCACCTCTCTGATTGAACACCAATTGACCATCGTCAAGCTGGAACTGGAAGTGCACAACGTACTAGGAGACAGTTCGTGCAATATCACAGACGCCTTGATCACAGACGAACACGCCCTCCCACCCCAAGATCGAATCTCCCCTTCCTTCGAACTCACAACCCAAAAGTTCTCCCTCGACGACCGCCGCGCAACAAGTCTCGATCTCTCCCTGATCATAACCTGGTCCCACCCCACCAGCTCCTCTCCCGCCACCACCACCATCGCTGTCCCACGCCTGAACATTCCCACCTCTGAACCCCGCGTTCTCTGCGATGTCGCCGACTACGATTCCCCTTCCGGCGCCGTGACCGTGCAATACCACCTTGAAAACCCTTCGACTCACTTCCTAACATTCGCCCTCACGATGGAAGCAAGCGAGGACTTTGCATTCAGCGGACCGAAGTATCGCACGTTGAGTTTGGCTCCCTTGAGTCGCCATCAGGCGGACTATCGCCTGTTCTTGCACCGGGAGATTGAACAGGGTGAGGATGGTAAGGGGGGATTGTGGATCAGGCCAGTGCTGCAGGTGCTGGATAGCTATTATCAGAAGAATCTGAGGATTCATCCCGGTGGTGAACGGGTTCGCTTGGACGAGAAGAGGGAAGTGATGGTTTGGCTTGGAGCATCGGAGCCGCCGAAATGATCGATCGACCGATCTTTGCACTACAGATTCCAATCTGCCACTCAGACCCGACGTTCGACATCCGCACGATCAGGGAGTGTCCCCCCGCCCAACGACTGCCTCCCGTCCCGCGGAGGGTGACCGTCCTGTGACGGCACTTCCGCACCTACCGCACCCCCACCCCGCCCACCAGCACCACCTTTCATCCCCTCACCGTCTTTCACCAACGGCTCCACTTTCCGAATACACCAAACCGCCACCGCGACCACCACCACCTCGGGAATCATAATCATACACAAATACACCACCCCATTCCCCACCACCTGATTCCAAAACACCTTCCCCGTCCCCACGAAAACCACCGGGTGTAGATTCCGCACCACCATCGGAACCGTCTGCAGCCATCGGACCCGTCTGCAGCGCGGGGGCGAGCAGCAAGCGGCATTCTTCGGTACCGAAGGTGGAAGGGGAGGTCCTTCGAGCTTGGACAAAGTAGCCGAACAATCCGACTTCGTAGACGAAGACGAGGAATATCAGCGCTGTGGAGGCGGTGGTCCAGCGCGTGGGGAGAGGACGTTGGGGGTGGTGCGGGTGGACATTGTGACCCAGCTGCCGATTGTGAGGCCGAGGTCGAAGAGTGTTATGAGGGAGATGAGGGTGAAGCAATGGCGGGGGAGGAGGGGGTGGACTTTATTTCTGGCGGGTTTGGAATATCGTTGGTTAGCGGGGGGGAT